>VZTB01014395.1:153284-169223 GCA_013397245.1 Thryothorus ludovicianus | reverse complement strand
CGGGCTCATAGGGACACACTGCAGCTGACACGGGCTCACAGGGACACACCGCAGCTGACACGGGCTCGGGCGGGCTCACAGGAACACACCGCGGCTGACACGGGCTCACAGGGACACACCGCAGCTGACACGGGCTCGGGCGGGCTCACAGGAACACACCGCAGCTGACACGGGCTCGTGTTCACTGGGACACACTCTGGCTCCCGCAGGCAGCCAGTGTCCCTGCTGAGGGTGCCACCAGCAGGAAGAAAGCTCCAGCTCCGGGTGCTCGGCAATGTGATTCATTTCTAGACAGAGGAAGTAACTCGTGGTAGAGACTCAAAGGAGTCTTTGAAGGAGAAACGCAAACCGCAGGTTTTCTTGTCAAGGACTATTGAGTGTGTGTGCTTGGGTTTCTTACTGGACCTTTGTCCGAGAATAGAGCAGATCATATTTTGAAGTACAGTGAATCAAAGTGAATAGGGGCATGTTGTAGTCTCTAGTTTGCAGCGAGAGACAGCAGAATGTTGTAGATTTCTGATTAATTTTAGAAAAAGATCTTTAACCTGCTTATTGTTTCCAGATGTAAACCTGACAGACAGGAGCCATCCCCACTCTTCCTCAAAAGCAACGACAGAGGGGTAGAAGTTGCTGTCCAAGTTGAACTTGTCAAAGATGAAGCTGTCATCCGTCCGGCAGTCACAGGGACGCCGTGCTGGGAAGCTGACAAAAGGAGATGACGTTCACTCTTGCCTCCTCCCGGAGTCTGAGGAGCTGCCATACCTGCTTCCATCGAGCCCACTTACCCCCTGCAGCTTTCACACCCTCCCTCACCCCAGCATCTGCACTAAGTTTCACCTCTTTTTTTTATCTTTCATTTTTTCATTTTCTTCCTATTCTCTCTCCCCCAGTTGCTTTCAGTGTTACAAGGAGAAACAGTCAACATGGAAGGAGGGGAACATGTAACTTCTTTCCAAGAAGCTGAATGTCTGCTGTACCCTTACCGTCCCTCCCTCAGTTAAGGTGTCCTTTCACAGAAGCAGAGGGACACTTTTTGATTCACTCAGTTGTGGTTTAGGGTGTCAGGGTTTTTTTCTAAGACTGGTGAAATGTCAGAATGAAACTACAAGTTACACAGAAGTAACAACTGTATATTTTTGTGAGCTGTCCCTCACCCAAACTAGCCAATCACCATTTTGATTAGGGATTCAAGTCACACCCACTCAGGAAAAGCAGCATGCCAATATTTGTATCACTGAGGCTGCATTTATGTTGTGAAATCCACTTTTCAGCTTAGGTACGCAATTGAAAAGAGCCCAGCTCTGCTTTGAGGAAGAGTTTTACTTCCTAGGAGTAGCTGGTGTTAGTCATTTTCCATTACTCCATGCTAGTGAGTGATGACTCAATGTTGACCTTGAATACACAGACCAGTTATGCTGAAATCCTGTAACACTCAAAGAAAAACACCTCGAAAAATGCAACCCTTCTGTGGTACTGCTGTTTTAAGTTACCAGAGCTACCCTCAGGTCTAGGCAAGCCAGCAAATCTGACTGTGTGAACAAACTAATTTACATCAAAATTACAATGAGAGTCATGAGGAAATTAAAATATTAGTTGAAGAATTTATCTAGGAACATACCTGCAAATTTTAGCTGCCAGTTTCTTCTGAAGAGCTCCAAGAAGCCAAACATTAGATTAGTATTAGTGCCATAAGGCAGTAGTGAAAGCAAGGGTTTTATTTATGTTGTGACACTTAACACTGGTTTCAAACAGAATAATTACATTTGTGAGGTGGCATCATAACACCACATAAAAGCCTGTTACAGAAACAAAGAGTTCTGGTAAGATGTACGAATTTCAAATGAGAGAGTTCTGGAAAAAGTATCTGCAGTTTCCATGAATTGTGTACAAGGTGGGAAATAAAATAAGGACAAAAAAAAATATCTATACACATGAGTTAAGGCTCTTTTTTGCAAGTGATCTTCCTATTGGAAGCATATTGAAAATGCTTTCTCTAAACAGGATGCAGCTTGAGGACTTAAAAACCTGTGCAAGAAGATTCACAATTATGGTGCCTTGTAGTATAAGTAAGGGCTGTGTTTGTTTCCTCTTTACACCACTCTGTATTGTACACGACTCTTTACCATATGCACCTAAAGACTGAGATGTGCATGTAAGCAAAGTCCCCATCAAATGTAAAAAGAGAAAAGGCATTTCTTCTCTAGTTCCATTCAGCAGGGAACTCTAACTGAGATTTCTCAAGTCAGACTTCCCTCTGTAAAAAAAGCTATACGATGTTTCTGGAGCTACTGCAAAGTAAAACTTGCCCAATTTAGCTTTTAAAATGCATCAAGGTGTAAGCAGAGAAAACCAAGAACCAGCCTTTCAGTTAGAAGCAGTGTCAGGGACATCAGGTTGCAGATCTGCTGAGGAAGGCAAAGAAGCACCATGAACAGAATTTTTGTGACCACTGAGAATGCAGAGAACAAAGCCTTTAAAAAATAACCACAAACTTAATCAAGTTTCAAAATAGCATCAATAGGTGCTTGGTAGTACAGAGAAAGGGAGATGACCCAAGCAGCTCAAAATCACCTGAGTGATGAAGTGACCTGCTACACATTACACGGTTCATTTAAAACCATCTTCATGCTTTTGTGTACCTCCCTCAAAGCTACATACTCATTTCATTTAGGATTTTGGAAGCCATTACAGGAAAGGTCTTCATTGGAAGTTAGCAAAGTTTGTTTGTGAAACAAAATGCTTTCTAGACCTTGTATGGTACAAAGAAGCCCTGCTGAGCAGGACACAAGAAAGTGAGGGGTTAAGGAGGGCAGGACATGAGCTTGGGTTAGAGCTGGTGCTGCTGGATTCTACCTTAATTGCAAGTACAAGGTACCCATGGGTTCTTAGCACAAAGTACAAATATGTGCCTCACAGAACACATCAGTGTTACCTGCACACATCGCTCAGCACATCCACGCTCAGTCTGACAGCGACAGCTTTGCCATGCTCTCAGCAGGATGTCAGGGCCCAGCTGGGGCAGGCCAGGTCAGCAGCTGCTCACTCTGAAGTACAGCTCAGTGCACACAGGTCAACACTGAACACTGCAAGCTGGTATAAAAAGGGTACAAAGCTAAAGTTTTGACATCCTATTCTTCACAGCCAAATTGAAAGCTACAGTAAGTGACTTGATGAGTCAGAAGTATCTAAATGCTCACCCTCTGCCCCTGTTTACTCTATGCAAGTGACCACATTTGATACAAGAAGAAATAGCATTCTGCATATTGAAAAATTAGCATCACCACACCGGCCAGAATCAAGAGTTCAAATCTTTCCTGTGAAAAGATCATATTAATCTTGATTCAAGACCTTAGAAAATTAACCCAAAACTGACTACCCTGTTACCTACTAAGTAGAGGAGATAGCTGGGAAAGGCACACTACAAAACCCAGTTAGCACAACTCACAGGTATCCTTGGCAATGCCTCCAATTTAATGAATCATTCCTGTAAAGATCTTTCAAAGGACAGCATCCTATTGCCATATTCACTCTCAATTTCTCTGTGACTCCAGGAAAGCTCACACTTGAGAATGCATGTAACTGTAAAATAACTTTCATTCCTTTATTCAAACTTCACATATACAGTGGAGAAAAAGACATTTTAAAATAGATCCATATAATTACATGGATTTTTGCAACATATCAAATTCAGATCAAAATTAAGATATACACTCTATTTCATAATCAAGCTAAAGCTTAAGTGTGTACTTCGTTTGTGTAATAAAACGCAGGAACTACTCTGAATACTGGAACATTCGCCAGTCAAATTCCACCCAGTGGGAAGTTTTTACAGCAATTTGGAGGTGCAGAATCCCTCTTTATGACTATACAAACACACTGTAAACAAGTATTTGAATTAGGCAGTTTCCCTTCTAGCTTCCAAAAAGCCTTCATTTTACAAAAGCAGTTGTTGTAAGTTGCAAAGGATGCAGGGAGATTTAGACCAGTGGTCTTCAGTGTGGAAGCTGCCAACCCCAAATGAGTACATCAACAGCAGTTATCTTTAATAAGGAACAGCCAGAGGCCTAAGCTCAGCACATCTTCAGTCCTGCTGTATATTTATTTCCTCGTGGCTGGGTGTTTTTCCTCAGGTGCTAACAGCACAAACACTGTTCATGCAACTGGAAAGAACCAAACGTTTGAAACAAGAGCCAGAAGAGTAACAGTGGATGTGATTTTAAGAGAAAAGCTGGAGGAAACTTGCATGTTCTCACAATAAGCCAGAGAGAGCTCCACAAAACAACCAGTCCTGATGGAAGAGGTTATGAAAGTTAAAGGCAAAGTTCAAGTTAGCCATTTCCAGTGTAAAACACTCCCTCCACCAGATGTTAGTACTGCTTTAGTCAGAAACTAACAACCGATTCCAAACACCGCTCTTAAGAAATAACACAGCTCTTGTTCTAAAGACTGGGAAAGTACAAGTAAAAACGTAATGAAATCTAGATTAACAGGTCAACAATTTACAAAGAAAAAGTTGTAGGACTTGAATAATCCCTTTTTAAACTGCTTAACACATCTGATAAATAGCTTACATGTCAATCTGATATACGCTGTACCGTTCGGCTCTTGAATCCCAAAACTTTCCATATGAGACACCACATCTAGAACACTCTCAAATAAATAGTGAAAACCCAAAAGATAGTGAGTGTTTCAAAGCAAGAGTAACAGTACATCACTCAAGATAATCAGCGCTATACATACAGGGAATGCCATTCTGGTTAAACAAATTATGAAGCAGTCTTCTCCATGAAATACTAGGCACAAGAATAAATCAATTAGACAGTGTTTTCTGCCTAATGGACAAATCTAAAATTAACATTCTTGGCAATACAACATTGTAACTGATATGCTTCTTAACATTTAAGAGCCTTAATTGCAAAAATCGTGAAGCGATGTTTATATTTCTGTCTTTGACAAGCAGTTACAGTTCTGGACAGATTTCTTCTATGCTGTGTGCTCTACTTTCCAGCTGGTCACGAATAACAGGTGCTGCATAAGAAAGATTACAAAAAAATAGATAATTCTTCACACCCCTTGATTATTTTCACAACACACACAAATATCCTCCTGAAATCATCTTTGCTTCTCCAAAGATAATGTTTGCCAACCCATCTTAGCAATACATAAGCTTTTAGTTGGAGAAAGCAGTAATTTCCAAAAGTTATTTGACCCTCATGCTCCCAAGAGATGGCCAACACCACTAAAGAGATGGTTCAGCACACCAAGCACTGAGTGCTCACTCCCCCCAGAACTGGGAGGATTTACCTCAGGTGTTTAGAACCAACACATCAGGGTCCTGAAACACCAGCAAACATAGTACTTCACAGGTCAAATTTCAGTTCTAGACAAGATACTTGAAGTAAAAAAAAACAAACCAAGGTTATACATGAAGGAGCAGAGTCAGT
Source organism: Thryothorus ludovicianus (assembly GCA_013397245.1). Taxonomy (NCBI): domain Eukaryota; kingdom Metazoa; phylum Chordata; class Aves; order Passeriformes; family Certhiidae; genus Thryothorus; species Thryothorus ludovicianus. Next base: position 163,779 of record VZTB01014395.1, on the reverse strand, counting down.
TGTGTTTTCAGGAAGTTGTTAACTCATGCTTTTGAGCAAAAGCACCACAGTAAATCAGAGGAAACTTCTCCTCAGTGCTGATTAAAGAATACCTCATCAAAATGATAATAATCTTTTTAAAAGGCCAGTTAGACTTGAGATAATAATCTTTTTAAAAGGCCAGTTAGACTTGAGCATGAGTTAGATTTGGTGACATGCAGTTTAACAAGCAAACAGCACAGTTAACCAGCAGAACTGATTGCTGTGTGCTCTCAGCCTTCTCATTTAATTCATCTTCAGGATGCTGCTTGCCCTGATTAAGAAAACAAAACATTTGTATCTACCAAAGGGCACACCCAGTCAGTGAGAGCTCAGCTGCTGGGCGCCATCTGAGCAGGGTTAGCAGAGCAATGCAGCTAAATGAACCAGAGAAAGAGAACAATAGTCTTACTGCTCGTCAATTGAACTGCTATGGACAACACCCTCTGGCTGATACTTTTGTGTAGCAGACGACAGGTCTGCACTGAAATCATCAAGCTTAAATTTACCTACATCAGGAATATTTCCTTCAGTGATTTCAAAGAGAATTTGTAAAGGGAAGGTTTTTATGGCGAGAAACAAAGGTCATTTCTGCTGGCAAAGTCTATTTATGTTATTCATGGAGTCATAAATAGCAAGTAGTCAGAGAAGGTGAAATGCTGAAGCAAGCAAATGTAGAACCATACAATGGCTTGGGTTGGAAGGAACCTTATAGGATATCCAGCTCCAACCCCTCTGCCATATGGAGGTTATTAAAACTTCAACTTTCTTTTCCACAAAAGAGCGTGGCTGCCGAAATCCAGACATGGGATAATTCATGGCTACTTGAGGCAAGAAAGGAATGATCCATCCATTAAAAACACTTGGTAGCCACAATGAAGGCAGGAGCAAAAATATACAAAGAGTTCTCACCATCACTGACTGGACTGGCCATCTTCATTTCAATCAGCAAGAAATCTCAGTCTGTAACCAAGAAGTGCAACTTGTATTAGTGGACCTGGTGGTATCTGACAGGAGCCTCCTTAAACCTGCCCTAAGTCTTTAGCTCCTTCTTTGAAAGCAGAGTGTAGAGTTTAAAAGTGTGCTGTTAGTTTTACTCAAATACAAACCAAAGACAATTAGAGGGTAGAAAGAAATATCAGATAAGAGAAGCACAGAATCTTTAAGGGATCCTCATGGATAGAAAAAGATCCAAGTGAGAAGAGATTCTCAAATTGCCTGAAAAACAACCCAGGAGCCAGTGGGACCCCAGAGTCACAACAGACCACTGAGAAGTGCCTCTTATGTCACATCTTAACCTGCAACAATCATCAGTACTACAGAAGTCATGCTATTCCATTGGAATAAAAGGACATTGCATGGCAGCTCTAACTCACATAGACTGACTGGCATAATAGCTGAGTGGCAGCCACATCACCTCATGATCTCCACAACTTCCCAAGAACTAAAGTCAAATGGAAGAATTTATAAAACTATAGCTACAACACATCATGGAGAAAACCCAGGACAATTTCTCTGAAGCTAAAAGCAAGCATCAGGGCTGTTAGTAAGTTTAACAGAGTGAAGTCAAAACAAGTAATTGCAAAAATCAACTCCTGTATCACCCAGTACAAGAGTAAGGAAACCCTCCCTTTTCTGCTCTAGACCAAAGCACTTTAAAAGAAGTCAAAGTTTCATAACTTTCAAGTCAAAGAGCTCTTTGAAAGTTATCCAGGTGAATAATCTTTCCATACACTGTTCTCAGGAACATGAATATTAATAGGATTTTGATTTCTTTCCACAAAAGAACGAGCCTAAGTTTTAATTAAGAACTCAAGTCCTTATAGGATACAAAAGCACAATATGACCAAAAGCACAGTGACCAAAAACCCCAAATAGCAACTGTTAAAGCCATCTATTTGAGAAACCTTCTGTAGCAATAATAACAATTTTTCATCAGGGGATTTTTCTGTGCCCTTAGAATATAGATGAGAGAGCAATAAATAATGTAATTTCAAAAAAGTTATTTCAGTAAAACTTGGACATTAACACAGCTATGTGCTTAACATTTCTCATCTCGATGTAGGAATTTCTTAAAATGTGGGCAGTGGCAGAAGACTGGTTTATTAATATTTTTGTTCATATCCCATCATCCTTTGCCCAACCCTGTCTCACAACCCATCTGAGGACATTCAATTCACCAGCTGCTACAAAAGTGAGACCAGTACCAAACCTCAGAAGAACTGATCAAGGACAGGGACTAAAGGCTGTGATAGCTGATATAGAGATTAGGAGATAACAAAACATGAAGGTTTAAGCAGAATGATAGAAAAGTGAAGAACTGAGAACTACATCAGGTTAATGGAAAGTATTTCTATATGCTATGGTGTGGAGGTGAACCAGTTAGTTAACGGGTTGCTACACTGGCAGACAGTTACATTTATGGAATCTATTAGCCATGAGCAGTCTAAAATTGATAATTACCAGTTGTGGCTCTGAAGCTGGTTATGAGGAAGGTGGAATGGACTTCAACAATAGAGATGGAAAAATGCTGCAAAGGTCTGCCTTCTTTCCACTGGCGAATGCAGCTGGGGAGCGGAGTTGCCTCTGTTTTACAGCAGAGTGCAGAGGGATGGCAGCTTCAGGCCATGCAGAAAGGTCATACGGTTGGCTACTGCAGCCCTCCTTTCCCCTGGAGAGTGAAGTTCTAGTAAATAGCCATTATAAGGCCTATGTTAAGTTACTGGATAAAGTCAGTCCAGTAATGGGTCTCAGACACATAACAAGTGACCCTTTCAGGGCAATTGTAAAGGAATTAGTCCTCCTGTAGTAAATAACAGGATGAAAAGGTGCAATCCACAGAACTTAAACACGCAACTTTGCAAATCACCTTTTTATTGCGTGGCATTTAAATGAATTTTAGAAGAGTTCCTAGTTCACATGGTTGTGAAAAGCAGATGTGAACCAAGTTAAACCCATGCAGCATCTTCCCAAGTCTGCAGACCATGCTAACATCTCATAGCTTTGCCAACCACAGATGAACAAGGCTTACAGACTTCACTGCCACCAGTCTCACGAGCAACAGATGTGTTGTTTTTTAATGTGAAAAATTTATTCAAAGTACTGTTACATAAAAAGTTGGGGAGTGAACTGTAATTATTCACCAGAATACCACCACAAAATTCTAAGACTTTTCACCCAGAGAGAAGTTTAAAGATGAAAGAGAAGGTGTCAGCCTCTATAGTTTTAGGAGTTTCCTATGAAGAGACAGTCCTGAAACAGGTTCCAGCAACAGCTCCCTTAAACATCCCAGACTTTCTTCCAGTAGCTGCACTAAAAATGAAGTTGAGAGTCTTATCCCATACTAGAGCAATGCACATTTCTGCTCAAGAACAAGTCTATATTGAAGGCCTAACAGCAGTTTTACATTTCAAGTGTTCTTCCTCAGGAAGATACATACAGTCCTCTCAACAGGGAGGAAACACTGAAGGCAATTGCCCACTGCTGGCTACAGGATGGATTGGGAGTAGAATGGGAAATGACCCACAACAAAAAGCCAGGCTTCTCCCATGTGGCCATTGAAGTGTTCAGTACAAGACAGCTCCTCCTTTAAACAGGGTGCTGGCAACTTCACTACCCAAAGTCAGCTACACTGGGGAAATGGTAAGAAGCAAAGATGTTTGTTTTTCTGTTATACCACAACAAACCAACAAAAGCCTACATGCCATTTATCAACACTGATAGCTTTTGTTCCAAGCTACGAATGTTGCAGAGTGCAACATTACTCATTGAGTGTACCATACTCATACTGTACTCCTTCTAGTCATTCTCACACTTGAGTATAATGGTTTCCCAACAGCTCCAAGGCCCCCCAGTACTTACAGGTGCTTTTTAACTAATCAGTAGCTCACCATGTTCGGTAGCTTCTGTACTCATTGTTTCTACATCTGCAGCATCACGCATCTCTTCATCCTCATCATCTTCCTCTTCTTCACCATGTAGTTCTTTTGCAATGAGCTGCCTTGCCAGTTTGATGTTTCTTCCTTCATTGTAGTGCATTTTTCTCTTCATTTCAAACTGTTTCTTTTTCTCTGAGGAAAAACAAATTGAAATAGTTGTTCCTTCCCTTAAAAAAAAAAATCAACTCATCTTCTTCAAAGAGGAACTCACTGAATAAAAATTATTGTCTTCAAGCAGTGTTCTTTTAAAATGAGTCTGACTTAACAAAAAGCATAGTAATTGATGTACTGGAATCTCAGAAGCACTTTTATAAGAACCTGTTTACAACAAAGAGCAAGTCTGAACCACAAGAAGCATCTGCTAAAAGTACACAAAACTCCGAAGTTTCACAAGCCTTGTTTCTAAGCAAACTCAAGGACAAATTGAGACATACTGCTGGGATAGAAGATGAACTTTTGCAGATGTGTGGCTTAACTTCTGGCTAGCCACCAAAGGTCAGTTATGAGAGAAAATATTTTCCACTTTCTGCATGGCCTGAAGCCCACTCTGCTCCATATATTAAACATCAGCATATCCAGCAGTAATGCATTGTAATTAAATTTTGCTTACTGCCAGCCCCAACGCTTTGTTCTTTTCCTTCCTTTAGTAGAGCATGGTTTCATACTCAGGGTTAAGGCCAGGAAATTTGAGAGGCACTAGCTAGACAATACAAGCCTGAAACCTTAGAAGTATCATTGTTTGATTGTTTCCTCAAAACGTTCTAGTCCAAGCTCACATGAAACAACATCTCTGTTAAAGATGCAATTTGCTTTGCAATAATTGTAGACTTCCTATTGCATCCATCTACCAGTTGCTTTGAAAACAACAGAAATACCATCTGTATGTTTGCAAACAATTAGCAGCATTTTATTTGTAGAGATACTCATTGAAATAAGTCTACCTGAAATATGTTTAGATTAAGAATTATTCCTTCAACCCCAAACCAGAACCTCTTATTTGAGATGTCTTAGCAGGAATTCCCACACCTTCAGCTTGTATGGAGGGAGGCAGCCAGCAACAGCAAATTCCTGTTTATATGCAGATCCCAAACCAAACATTCCCAATTAGAAACAAACAGCATATTTGCTCAAACACTATTTATCTCTATTTTCAAACCACAACATTTTTCTGATACTACTTCTTCTTTGGAAGTATTTCTTACAGAAAACCTGAAACTATTTGTAGGAAAAAAGTCTAAACAAAAGAAAGAAAACCACTTATGCTTACCCCGTTCTTCAGGTGTTAATTCTTCATCCTCATCCTCCTCCTCACTGCTTTCTTCTTGCCTTGCTATAATCTTGGGTCCTCTACCTTCAGCTGCAGCTGCCAGTCTACATAAATCATGCAATACAAAATGCTGAAACAGCAAGCTTTTCACTATTTAAAATATATGGCATTTCAGAGCACTCATACAAACAGCTTTGTTCATTATTTTTGCCATATTTATATGTAGTAAGAAGCTGCAAGAGGTTTAAATTACCAGTAGCACTATCAAACACTGAAAACCACTTAATTTGACAAGAGCAAAAATGCAGCTTCTAGAGAACGCAGCAACAGCTTTCCATAAAGAAAATCAACCCCAGGAAAGAGCAGATTATTTTCATACTTAGTCAGGTTTTTTTTATTACAATACTTACTTTTTACTCAACACATCTGCTTTTAAGGGCTCATATTCTGAATCACTCACTGCATCCTCATCATCTTCTCCTATCATGCTTAGAGGACAAACAAAAAGTAGCCTTTTTTAGTAATTTACTCGATTTTGTAGTTTGCTCAAGAAAACAGTCAAAACCTTACAACACTCAATTAGTTGCAACATTCAATTAAAAGACTCTTTTAATGCTTTAAAAACTTTCAAAATCAACTTTAAATATTGATATGACATTATATTCTAGTACTGAAAAAAAATCAATAGAAGTCAAAATTATTTATTCCATTCAAGGCCTAAAGTCTTCTAGAACAAACCTTCTAAACTTTGTTCTTTACACTTTGTCCTTCCAGACTGTCCTCCTTATTTAGAAACTTTGTAGATGTGAGTATGTTGCATACACCCAGCAGGCCTACACAGTAATAGGACATCACTCACATTACTCATCAAAGTAAATTTTGCTCCAAACCCACAGTTCCACCTGGCAGCACACAGGACAACACTTTAGCAAGCATACCTGTGGTAAGGAGTACTTGGCTCATCAATTTTCATCAGGCCATAATCTTTGCCTGCAGGGTGGTATGTAGCTATGATGTTCATTTCATCCCACTTCTGGGATTTTTTACTGAAATAAGAAAAGAAAATTAAATTTTCTTACATTCTTAAACAATTAGTTCTGCTTTACCAGAGAAGGAATTTTTAAAACATCATCTGATCTCTACTACATACTAAGCACAAAATATATTGTTATGACACTCACATAAGTGCAAAGTATGACTATCAATACTGCTCTATACATATTTAAGTCATAACAAATTATCAGTGCAACTTAATTTCTCTAGAAGGTCAAAATAGCTAAACAAATTCAATGATCTATAAACATACTCACATAATTCAGAGACTCCTGATCTTGTTCAATGACTATCTTGTGAACTGTTTGATTTTACAGTAACTTGTAAAAAGAGAACTCTTCCTCTTATAACAACCCACAAGACTTCAACAGAACCCAATACCTTTCAGTTCACCTCTGCTGAAGGACCTGGAATGATTATTAGCAAAATTCTTACATAAACAATAGCAACCAACAAATCCTCTCCTGCAGTGAAATAAGTAGCATAGAACAAGCTGGTTATTAATACTGCTTTTGTCATCCTAAATTGCAATCATAAGCCAAGTGATTCACTGCTATAATTAAGCTGAGGGAGTTTCACATTTTATACAGACAGGCATCAGGGATGCTACATTATCTAGGATTTTCTTAGTCAACCAGAAAATGTACCATTTTATGAATATTTGAAGAAACTAAAGCTCACCCACACCGACTGCTTACTGACAAAATATTTAAGCCACAAGAAAAGGAATTGCCTTGTGGCCAGAGAAAGAGCCATCCCTCCACTGATCTAAAAGCCACAAAAAATGTTTAAACAACACAAACCACCATGTTTTCTCTAAAAAGGTTACTGCAAACTTCATATAAGGTGGTCTTTCCCTTAGATTAAGCCAATAAATTTAATTTTAGAATAATAAAAAAATCTGCAAATTAATATATTCTTGTTGTAAATTATTAGTCAGGGAAGCAAGCATTCCAGGGCTTTGTGGGTTTTGTAGGAGGTTTTGTTTGGTTTGGGGTGGTTGTTGTATGAGTTTTTTAGGGGGTGGGAGGGGGCAGTTGGCTGGAATACTTCCACTTAACTGCTCTTGTTTAAACACAGGCTGCTCCAATAATAGGTCTGAAAGAGATATTCAATCTCAATAACACAAATGCTCCTGAGCAGAATAATACCTGTAAAACAAACTTGATAAAGCCAAATTCCAAGCACAAACTGCATTCTACATTTACAGCACCACTGCATAATACAGTGTAGGGGGAAAAAACTAAAGAGATGAAAAACAGATGTGAGGGTTGATGCTGAATCCTACATGCCACAGAAATTAAAACAAATTGAATGATCTTAATCCCCTCAGCACACAGTAACCAGTGCCAAGGTCTCATGTTCGAGGCTTCAGGTCCATTTAATCATTTTGTGCAAACACAAGGATTGCAGCAAAAGCGGACAACACGTGAGCCAGACCGTGGCTCTGGCAGGGCGGGCAGTCATGAGCTTCGTGATGACAAAGCAAGAGCTCGGGTCTAGGAATGCCACTCATTCAAAACTGTCTGGTTAGGAGTCGAAAAATCCCCAGTACAGCCAGTTCAACACAGCCTAAAGTTCATCCATGAGCAGCACAAGATGCTCGCTGTGTTGCACAGGGAGGATTTTTACTCAGACAGTGGTATGTAGGGTGAACAGCCCCAGTAAAGGGACAGAGCTCAGCTGACAAGGAAACACAACAGATGGGAGAGATTCCTATCACATGCTTTGTGTTCACTCGCCCAGAGCACGTCCAGGTTTATAGCCCAGGCTCACAACTCCACCTAATAATAATACTGGCAATCTTGGAACAATCCCTTTGGCATGCACTGTGCCAGAAATCAGACAGCCCACACTGAGCAAGTCAGTGAGTCATAAATAAAAGACTGAACAGAGTTTTTAGTGGGCTTAGTTTTTCGCTTTTTTTAAACTCGGATTCCAACACTAAAAGCCTTGGCTGTGGAACACCTCCCAAAGCACAACTTAAAGTTCACCTAGGGGGAAAAAAAAGAAGTAATTACTGGGAAAGAGACAAACATGTCATTTCACCCCTGCTTGTAAAAAGCCCTCACAGGAGTGTGACTAAGTGCTCTGAAAACCCACACCTCCCCTGTTTGTCTCCAATTTTGCATGCTTAGGCATGTCTGCACAGAGCAACACTAATGACTTAGGGCCTTAGGGCTTAGGAGCATCACAGGAAAAGGCATTCTGACACCCCTTCACATACAGAAATAGGGAATCTAATCTTCCTTAGGAAAATGAGATTTGAAAAATCTCGTAAGTGCTCATTTGTATTTTCTCACATCTTTAAAAATACACAATAACTTCATCTGACACCACACCAGGTGGTGTGGACAGGCAAGAAGTTTCAGCAGCAGTAATAGCCAAGGAACACTCTCACACCTCACTTGCTCCTGCCATAACAGACTCACCTCTTCCAACACAGGTGCTTGTGCACTCACACACACACTTCCATAATTCCTTTGTAAAATATCACACCAACTCACTCACAGGCTCTTACAGGGGTCTGAAGGCAAAAAACACTGTACCCCAGTATGTATGCCAAGAACAAATCTGCCATTAAACCACAATACCAGCTCTTAGGATGCAGTTCCAGTGGTGTCCCAATTTCTCAAGCTTCCTTCTTGCATCATATTTTCATTAAGGAAATTTTCCAAACCATGTTACCATCATTAACAGCAGCACAAGGTCACTAACGAGGCAAGTACATAAGAGCTCTACTGAACATGGTGCTTTAAAACATGACAGCTGACACAATGAGCTTTTTCATCTATAGATGTTTTTAAAGATCTTCAGACCTGAATTTCAACATTAGAAATAAGCAGAAGAATTAAGAAAACAGATACCTGAATTTATCAACTAGTCTTTAATCACTGAGGAAAATCACAATTGTACTGCTTATCATTCTTCTAAAAACAAAATTGTTTTGCTGAAATCAGAAATAACTCTGATATATTGATAAACCGCCAACTAAAAATAATACCTGCACAGAAACCAGCTTTATACACCCTATACTGATCTTTCCAGGAAATTTTCTAATGCAACATGCCAGGTTTAGCCAACATCTTTCAACTTGCAAGGCAATTTCAGAATTAATCTGACTTTTTTGGCTCACGTTGGTAAACAGGAAATAGAAACTGGACTCTAGCCCACTAACTGCTTCCCAAGAAATTACTGTGTGCAATAACCAATACATTCATCAGTTCACACTCCAATTTCTATTAATTATTCAAGATGGTGCAAAAGAAACTGCAGAAAATTACAGGCTACCAACAGCCAGTTGTAATGTATGTCTGGTAGGGTACTAAACATCAAGCTACATAATATTGAGACTAAAGAAAAGAAAAAAAATCACATTTGTGTAACATATTGCTACTTACACTCACCTGTTTCAAAAACATCAACTCATTCATTCAAGTGAAATTTTTCTCTGGAAAGCAGGAGCAGCTAACACAAGCAGCACTGCAACCCAAAAGCTCTTCTTTCTTACCTTGCTGACTTTAGACTATATTCATGACTTAACTAGGCAAAGATGAAAGGAATATTACCATAATAATAAAAGAAACAAAAAAACCACCAGCATGACCATTTTATTTTATGATTTCTCTCCTTGCAATACTGAATAAGCTGCCAAAAAAAAAAAAAAAAAAAGAATACTGTCCAAAGCAAATTTGTAAACACTGAGTTCAGGTCAAACCTTGCTCATCACAACTTGATGGAGAATCAGAGCAACAGCAGGCAGCACATGCTGGGTGCATCCAGAAAAGTGTACGATTCTTACCCATCAAGGACAGGTGCTGGCCAGCTTAAGACTGCTTGTGGCATATCTGGCATGTTACAATTAAACCAAGATTTTCATGTGGTTCAAAACACAAACAACACGGCTGTGCACATTCTCAAGTGTAAGATTTCCACGGAACGATCCTGCCCAACCGAGAATGTATCTTGATAATGTTTCAGCCCAGGAGAGGTCCCCTCTCCAGGGACATGCTTTTGATTACAGAAATGAGCTGCCTATGAGAAGACTGAGAATCAATCAAGCGCATTTCCCAAACTGCGAACTATCCCCGTAGCACCGGTAAAGCCTTTGTGAGCTGCCACGCTCGGCAGGTGACAGCCACTGCTCGGCAGGAGGCAGCTCCGGCCGGCCCCCTGCGGGCAGCGCTGCCCGCCTCCGCCGCGGCGCACCCCGGCGTGC
>VZTB01014395.1:116857-152462 GCA_013397245.1 Thryothorus ludovicianus | reverse complement strand
ACGGACACACGGACACGGCACGGACACGGGGATGGGTGGATGGGCACAGGGACACGGCAGAGACAAGGACACGGCAGGGACAGGGACACACGGACACGGCAGGGACACGGACACACGGACACACGAACACAGCAGGGACATAGATACATGGACAGATAGACACACGGACACAGCAGGGACACGGACACAGACACAGATATACGGACAAGGGGGCACGGTGACACAAAGGGACACTGGCACAGAAATACACAGTCACACAGGCACAGGCACACAGGAATACACGGGCACACAGACACAGAATCACTGAGTTGGTCAGGCTGGAAGGGGTCACTTTGCACAGGATTGTGTCCAGATTGTTCTTGAATGTGTCCAGTGACAGAAACGTCACAGCCTCTCTGAGCAATCTGTTCTACTGCTCCATCACCCACACAGTAAAGAAGTTATTCCTCATATTCAGGTGAAATTTCCTGTGCATCAGTTTCTGCCTATTGCCTCTCATCCTAACGGTTGGCACCACTGAGAAAAGCCTGGCTCCATCTCCTTGGCATCTCCTCTTCAGATCCAGACATACTTCGATGAGGACACAGGGACAGAGGTCCGGCATGAGCCAGGGCCGGTGCCCACACACGGCGCCCGGCCAGCGGGAGGTGTGTGCTGCCCTGGGGGTGTCTGCACACCCACGGAGCTCTCGGGACGCTGTGGGGCTTGTGCCTGTTTGGCACTCCCACACGCACTGGGGGTTTTCGTGTGCGGCCTGTCCCCCGTGGTGCTGCTGCGCTGGGGACATCTGCTGGGTCGTGGCTGCGGCTGTGCTGTGGTGTCCCCGAGCTCCCTGATCCCCCTGCACAGCGCCTTTGCCAGAGCGGCCCAGGTTTGTCACCGTCTCTGTGGCACAACGAACAGCCCGCGTGGTATCCAGAGGGCCGAGGCAATGCAGGGTTTTGTCTCTGAGTGAAACATTCCCATTTCTTAGCCACACCTGGAGATCCCAATTCCCAGCCAGATCCAGGGGCAGCGCCTGCCCAGCCCGTGAGGCTGCAGGTTACCACCCCTAGGGCTCAGTGCACAGCCACCGTGCATGGGCTTACATCACACAGAATGAGGGCTACAGCAGCGCCATCCGTGTGAGGAGGAAGATAGGAACCCGAAGAAACAGTGATGAAATGATTACACCCTGAATCTGACACACTTGGGAGCAACCGTGCAGTTGTTTTTATCCTGGAGTGTCCATCATCCTTACAGCCTGAAAAATCGGGTGGAGTGTTTAATTCTGTGTCACAGGAACTGTGGCATTAGGATTTGAAAGTTTAAAGGGATAATGACTTAAACACGGCAGTTGTTTCTGGTTCCTCCCATCCTGGCCTCCTATGACTGATAAAGATTAGTGACATACTGGCTCCCTGCTCAGCTCCTGTAGCTCTACCAAGGCAAGAAAGTGCTCTGCAGCACACCACACGACCAGGGTCCCATCAAAATAAGTGCAGAATGTTTCCTGCAGATTCACAGCATTCTACACTCATGTCATTATTTCTTCATGTCAATAAAAGCAGCAGGAGATGGGGGTCACTGTCAGCCAAAGCCACAACACAAATCCACTGGCAGGCTCAGACGATGGGGGGTGCCTGTGGATCCAACCCCAGATAGCTGGAAAGAGCTCCAGGGTCCCAGAACAAACAATGTCCCTTTAGCTGTGGTTGTTATGTTCATTGCAACCCTGCTGTGGTGGTGCTGTGGCCTCAGAGGAGGGGCAGGCCCCACACACTGAGCCCTAGACTGCTGGCAAAGGCTGTGCAGCTGGGAAGGTACAAAAGGCCTGAAGCAGGTATTTTTATTTCATTTTTAATGAGTTGCATGAATGCTATTCAAGCAGAGCTGTCGTGGTGCCTGCTGAACTCCTGCCGGGGCAGCTGCAGCTCCAGCGGGCACTCGGCAGGTGCAGCAGCAGTGGGCAGGATGTCAGGCAGAGCCTGCTGTCTCCTGGTGTTCAGGGAAAAGCCTCTGAAAGAGAGAAGAAGGGAGCAGCCCCATCTCTTTAAGTCTGCTTACAAGTACAGTCAGAGCTGGCCCCTTAGGAGGGCAGGACCTCCTAAGTCTCATTAGAGGCAAGAGAAGGACACATATAGGCACTGGGGATGGAGTGATGCTGAATCCCTGGACATTTTTAGATTTAAAATACAAAGGGAAAGATCTGATTTCTAGCAAAGAGGTCTGCTGACTTAGCAGCCACATATGCTTACAGCCCTGCACTGGAAAACTTTCAAGACCCCCAGCCTCAGTTCCCAGGCTGCAGGACTGACCCACCATATCTGGATGTTGCTGCTGCTAAGGCAGTGCCATAGTGTAGTTCAGACACTGTAGATTCTTGGCAGGCCCAGAAGCATCAAGACAAAATTTGGAAATGAACACGGGGCTGTGTGATGAACGATTTTTCCCCAGGACTAATACTTGTACATCCCAACTCATACCCTTTCCCATCCACGTACTGGAGGACTCACAGCAACAGCAGAGTTTCAGGTCTGCACTTCATGGTTTCTTTCTTTCACCCATTAGAACTGACTCAGTCAGTTATGCTGCAAAAGTCAGAGCAAGACAAAAGGAGGGGAGAGAGTGATACAGGGAATGACAGCAAGGAGTAACTCTGGGCTGGCAAAGTACTGTTAGCAAAAAGGAAACTACTGTTATTTAATTTCTCTGGTATACAGAGAAATTCTAATGTATAATAAAGCAAGCAACAAAGTTTATCTCTGGTCTGGTGCTGTGTCGCTGCATGCCAGGAGTTACATCTCAGCAGGGCAGCTGGCTTGATCAGTGGGAATCATTTTGTCAGTGTCGATCTTGTAGGACTGGAGAACACTCTTCAGTTGCTCCACGGTTTCTGGGTGCATGTCAGGAGCTCTTGACAGAATCCAGGCATAGTCCATGTGGAAGAGCCAGAGGATGTTCGTGCAGGAGTAAACCAGGGAGTAATTTTCATAGTCAGTGGAGATGACCCAGTAAGGGGCAGCTGGCATGACTAGGAGAGAGGAGGGCACCGTGACTGCTGTGTGACACCAGCTCTGGACAGCTCTGGAGCACCACAGCCACAGTTCCTGGGACTATTCCCACTTTGGCTGCTGCAGGCTTGTGGTCAGTACAGGGAGCTATAATTTATAAAAGCCTACCAGGACTCCTTGTTCTGCCCAGAGAAACTTGAGAAAGACACATCCCTGATTATGAAGGTCTTTCTGGAAAGTTAACCCTATGACCTGAACAGTTCTCCTGGGTTGTTGGAAACCAGCCCAGCCTCACCAGTATGAGGGTGCTGGCTGCCAGGAAGGATCTGTAGTGCTGGGAGCTGACACTGGTAACAGGAGGAGCACAAACCACCACCCACAGGCAGGGGAGCCAGCTGAGCCCAGAGCTGTTGTCTGGGGCTTGCAGTCGGTGAAGGTGGTTGGGGCTGCCCGTGCTGCAGGTGAAATGGCTGCCAGGGATGCTGTAGCAGCACAGAATTAAGTCTGGCTGTGTTCATGGAACAGTCGCTGTACTTCCTTTGCAACTACCTCTCCTCCACCCATTTCTCCAAATAACCCCTCTGAAAGAGAGCTATGAAACTGCCAAAAAAAGGTGTGAGGGAGCAGAATAAAAAGTGATCCAAGGGGACACTGCAGCTCACTTTCCAGTGCTGCTGCAGACAGAGGAAGGCACTGTGCAATGTGGCACAGCACCTCAGCAGGCCCCTGTCAAGTGTTACAGCGACAAGGGAAGGAACAAGCAAACAAAACCTTATTATTAATGGTTATTAACAGCCACTTGTAGGTAGACGCAGCGTGGGCAAGTAGCTGTACTGCAGTGTGCAGAGAAACAAGCTTATTCTTGGCTCTTGCAGCATTGTGGGGCTGCCTCCCCCACCTCCCCACCTCCCTGTCCCCATCTGGGAAATGACCGGGAGGGATGGCAAGGCTGCTGATCTTTCTTGCTTTGAGATCAGCTGGTGAAGAGTTCTCCACCACTGCAGGGGCTGTTGCTGTAAATGGCACATCAGTGTCACCAAGCCACTGCCTGCTGGTCACATCGTCTATTTTAGCCCTTTGCTGCCGTGCAGAAGCCACTTGGGGAGCTCCACCCCTTGCTTTGCAGTTTCTGCCCCCTGGTGCCATGTCACAGCGCTCAGACCACAGCCCTGCCGAGGCCACAGGCACCGGGGAGCCCTCCCACCACACACTTACACCAGTTAAAGCGGACGCCCAGCTTGGCCGGCTGCTTTATATCCATGTGCATGAGTTCTCCTTCAGCTTCATTGATTTTGCCATTGGCACTAAGGGAAGAATGACAAAGGTGAGAAATAAAGTCAGGAAAGTGGGCAATCATTTTTTTTTCACTTCCACTAAATCATCCCTCCTGACACAACTACCTGTCAAGAGGTGGCTGAAATGGGTACTAGTAAAGCCCAGCATCCCTGAGGATGTTTTCAGCAGCTCTCAGGGCACAGCAGGTCCTGGGCCATGTGCAGCTGGGTAAATGATCTCTCAGGTTAAACTGCCCCAGCATCCCAGGCTGCCTCTCTCCAAGTATCCCTTGGATGGCAGCAGGATGTCCTCTGGTTCTAGGGTGACGATGACAGAAAAAAAGGAGAGCAAGACTGCTCTGCAAGGGGTGGGAGGAACCCAGCATGGGAGGATGGGAGGATCCCATCCATGATCTTGGATGTGCCAGGGAGCAGCTCAGCTCCTGGTAGTTGTGGAAGGCACATGTTCACTTCTGTTTAATCACCTGTGCTTTTTCCAGGTCACTACACATTTCTCTGCATGCAAATTACCTGTACCTGTGTGGTGAGCCAGAGTTTCTTTGGCTCCTTGCTCAGAGCACTGCCCTGCTGGCACCAAGCCCTAAGACTTGAGCTGCCTGTCTTATAATAGCATTTTTGCACGGATGCCTCAAGACCTGGATGCTGCCCATATCAGGCAGGAAAGTTTCACACTTCCCTGTAAAACAAGAACAGCCAAGGAGGCAGAAGTGAATGCTGCCAGCAGCAGAGGTCAAGAGGCTGATGCTGGAGCTGTGCACAGTGCACACCTGACCCAAAGTAGCCCTAATATTTCAGGGTTCTAAGCTGCTGCAGTAGGGACAGCAATGATTGGATTCATGTCACACAGATTAATGCAGGCACAGATGAAAGTCCAGCTGTTTGCCAGGCACAGCCCGAGCAGTGGAGCTGCTGAGACAGTGCTGGGCACTCAGGGAACGGCAGGGATGCTGCTCTGCTCTGGACACAAGGGATGTGTTCCTGTGCTGTTGCTATTGTGAGGCAGAACAAAGTGCCCATGCCATGCCAGGAGCACAGGGGACAGCGCTGCGTTCGCTGCTCACTCCCTCTCATCCATTCAGCCCCTCACAGCCACAGCCCACAACAGCACAGGCTGGTGATGGAAACAGATGAATTAAAACCTGCATCTTTCCCTGTAAAAGCCCAGAAGGAGTCAGGATAATTGCAAACTATCCTAATTCCCTAAAAAAGGGAAAAGTATTCACTTCACCACTGATTTAAACTGACATTGAATTCTGATCCCCTTGCACAGCAGTTACTACCTGTGCAAGGTAAATTCTTCAGACATAGGCTGACAAATATTTAAGTAAAATGAGCTCATGTATTTCACCTTCCTTTCCACTTTTCCTTGAGTCTCTTTACTCTGGGGCAGAGACAAGCACAGGGCACAGGCACTTTTGAGCATGCAGGGGCACAAGGTGATAGCTGCCATCCCATAACCAGCCTATGACCCCCTCAGAACAAGACCCAGGGCATCCAGCCTCTCAGCCATCTCTGGGGCTGACAAGCTTGTCAGGGGGAGGTTATTTTATGATAAAGTCACCATGTACATTTGATCTATTTTCTTATCACTCTCCTTGGACAATGAGACAGAGACCTGGTCATCCTCACGTCACTGGCAGGAAACAGAGACCCATACCTCTCAAAAGAGCTACTGCAACCACAGGCTGCCTCCTCCAGCATCCCCAGACACAGGCAATTTAGAGAAAAATGAACACCCAGGACAGCAAGAGAGATGACCAGAGTGCCACTGCCATAGTGAGGACATGGCCCAAACACAAACACTTACAGCATCTCTTTGTTGATCACCTTGAACTTCCCATTCTCCTTCAATGAGTAATTCGCCTGGACGCAGCTTCCTTTCTCAAAAGTTGAGGGCAGCTTCTCTATCTCGTACCATTTCCCCAAATACTGACAGAAGAAAGTTTAAAGAGATGCTTTTAACATGAGTTAGCTGAGGCAGAGCAGCCTGGCTCCTCTGTCAGCACAGTTTTTGCCCCTCGGTGGTTGGGGTTGGGGGGTGAGCAGAGCTGCAGACCCACACTGGCAGCTGTGGCACAAGGAGTGATCAGCCCTGCCACCACCCCCTGCACCCAGGCAGTTTGCTGTTAGTCCCATGGCCCCTTAGCTTAACCTGCTACACCTTATGAGACTTTTAGAAAACTTTTCACACCTTGTTGATATCGAATTCTTCTTGAACTGATGGATCTGGGCATGGTCCCACATGAAACATCTGGCCTTTCCCAATGCTGAAGAGGCTGAGCAGGACCGAGAGCCGCACTGCCGTGCCCAGCATTGCTGCACTGGGATGCAGGCAGGAAATGGACCTGGGCAGAAGGAAAATAGCTCAGCTGGGGCCTCCCTGGAGCAGAGCTTTGTGTGAGATGCGGCACGAGGGATAGGACATGCAGCAGGGCACCTCAGGGGCACAGCAAGGAGGAAAGAATTATTAGACAAGTGCCAAAGAAGTCCTAAGCCCAAAACAGCCTTAAGCCCTGCCTGTGCTCAGGCTGTGCCCAGCAGCTCCACAAAAAGCCAGGCAATGACTGGTGAGAACACTTGTACTCGTCACCCACATCTGACACCTAGCAAGACACAAGACTGATAAATATCCAAGGATCCAAAAGGAGCATCATCGTTTGTCCAAAGCTGAGACAAGGGGAAATGCAGGATGTTTGCTTTAAAATGGTGGAGCTCAAGGAATATATTCCAGAGCTGTCAGAGAGCTGGGGCCCCAGGACATGGACATGAGCACTGTACACCTGCAGCATACACCTGCATGGCAGCAGGGACATCCCCAGGTAAGTCAGGGCTGCCTGACACTGCAACAGGGTGGGAGAGACAGTGCAGCTGCCTCTGGAGGTGTCTTTGTGTGCCAGGATATACACAGCACTGCAAGGTGGGTAAATCGGTAGAGATTCAAATCAGCACCAGATACAACACAAATTGACTCCCAAAAGCATGGGGTGAGGAGGGGAAGGACAGGTTTTCCTGCAGAGCAGAAGCAGGAGCTGTGCTGCTCACACCCAAACAGTCACTGAAGCCAGGATGGTGCCCACATGCTTTGGCTTGGGGCAGGTTGGCTTGTAAAGACCCTGCAGCACTGGGCTGCTCTAATTCCCTGGCTGGGAACTCCTCCACAGGAGCAGCAGGAACATTTTTCCCAAGTTTAGAAGAAAAGCTCAGTCTGTCTCCAGCTGCAGGCACAGACAGTTCCCATTTTGAATCTCCCAGTTCACACATACCTTGGTGGGCGAGGCGCAGTGATGCTCAGCAGAGGACCAGGGCAGCAAGGAACAGCTCTGTGGTGAGCTCTCCGCTTCCCCTTTTAAGTGTGCTGGGATCATCATTATTCAGCTCTGGCACAAGCCACTCCCTGGTCCTCGACGTGTTTAGGTTTTTTGGCAGGCCAGTCAGCTGCCTTAGATCTGCAGCTGGTACGAAGCTGGAGATGGGCTGCAACTTGGCTGCTCACCCAGGCAAACAAAGGCACCCCACGTGTCTGGATATTGCCCTGCAGCTGCAGAGCTCTCTGCCTTGCAGCTGCTCACTAAAGCCTCAGGCCTGGGTGCAAATGGCAGGGGAAGGAGAGAAACGCCACAGCCTCTGAGAGGGGCTGGGGACAGCAGCAGCTCCCCTCCTGCACCCTCTGGTCCAGCAGCCATGCTCCAAGGGGGGACATGCAGCCTCCTCTGCCTCCTACTTCAGCCCTGGAGGTCCTCCAGGCCACTGCAATGTCCTTGTCCCCATCATGGTCACTTGCTGCGAGTACATGAGGAGCCTGAAGTGGTGGGACACATTAGAGGTTTGTCTGAGGAGCTGTGAGACCTTTCAGCAGTTTTCTTCTAGACTTTTAAATCGTATTACAAGGAAAGATGCTGGTGCAATTAATTCCATGCTGACCTGGCACTTTTTCCAACAGGTGCCCACCAAATGCCTTTGACAGCAGAGCAGCCACCTGTGAAGGGAGCCGGTCCCAAGAGTTATACAAGAGTTGAGTAATTGACAGGAAGCTCTGTTTAATTACATTTTAATCTAATCTCTGTTGAGACTTTCTCTCTAGGTGTGTTTTTACATGCTGCCCTGCATGCCTTACTCACACCTGCACATGCACACACATGAGCTCCTGATGGCTCAAATGCCACCCCAAGAGCCACAGAGAGCTCAGTCCTGTGCCTTTCTGGGGCCGTGCAGCGAGGTGTGCCCTGAATCACAGCACAGCCAAGGTGTGTCCTAGGGCCTCCACGACCACCAGAGCTGTGCCTGGCTCATCCAACACAGAGCCAGCAGCACCATCTGCAGGGGAGCACACGATCCAAGGTCTGCCACAGCACTTGGCACGGGGCAGAGGAGCACACGGGGCTCCCCCTGCCTCCATACAGCTCCTTAGTGCTTTGGCAGCCACCAATGTCCCTGAGGGGGTTGCTCTGGCTGCTCCTGTCAAAGTCAGAGATGTCCTGCAGACTTTCTGCAAGCCTCACATTCACCTGCACCACTTGCAGTACAAACAGGTTAGAAGTCAGGAAACCCCTGGACAGACCCTGACCTGAATGGCAGAAGTGCTGCCATGCTGCAGTGCACTGGTGGGATTCCCTATGCACTGCACACCAGCAGTTTTTCTCCCGAGCTCAGCTGCCCACATCCTGCAGAGTAATCAGAGGACAAAGCCCTGCAAAAGGCCACAGTGGAACATTTGCACATGGAGGTGTGTCTGTGTGCTTATCCACATCTGCACATGGAGCATTCTCCTATGGGATGGAGCAAGGCCCCTTGGCTGTGGGGCAGCAATGTGCTCGTGGGTGGAATGGTTCTGAAGAAGCCCTTTACACTGCTGCAGCAGGAAGGGCTCCTGCTTGCCCTGGCCTACAGGTGCTGCCCAATACCCAAGGGCTGCCCTGCAGTGCCGGCCCTGCCAGGGACATACCTGGGTGCTGGGCACTGCCATTTTGGCTCCTGGTATGCTGCAGCCAGAGTCACACCAGAGCATTGAGGTGTTCAGCCAGCCATGCTCCATGAACTCCTGCTGCAGGAGTGTGTAGGAGTGGGCCATGGCCAGGATGCTGAGAAGTCAGGAGCCAGCAGGAGGTGACACTGCTTGAGCCCCACTGAGAGTGGAGATGACAGGTGAGATGGGCTTGACTATAGCCATCATCCCTCTTGCAACACCAACAACACTGGAAGAAAACCTGTCTGCAGGAAATCCCACGTCCAGCCAAAGGCAGCACCCTCAGAAGTGCAGGAGCTGCAGTGGAGCCCTATTCCTCCACTGGCCACTGCGAGCCAAGGAGCACCCCACGGTGCCAAGGCACTGCACACTCCAAGCACAGATGATGTGAGCTGACAGCCAAGCTCGCTGCCACTGCTGGGACATCTCCACACGAGCACTGGCTGTGCCTTCCCCAGGGGCACATTTCTGGGCTCTGCCTGACCACAGAAGGAATCTACCACTCAGGTATCTGCCACTCATCTCTTGGAATGGAGCAGGTTTAGGATGCTGCAGCTGAGTCCCTGCTTGGGGCCAGCTGTTTGGGACATGTTCAGTGGCCACACCAGGACCCTCCTGTCATTCCACCTCCAGCACCACCAGCGCCACTCGCCCGCACAGACCAGAGCCTGCTCCATGTCCCACCTGTCATTGGCCCGCAGCAGGAATCTGCTCTGAGCCACTCCAGAACAAGGGGTCGGGGAAAGCATAACCTTATAATTGCCCCTAATTGTGGGGTGGGAGCAGTCATTTCCACCTGGTAAGCAGTTTGTACCCTGGAGCAGAGGAGGGGCCACGCATCAAAGGGCAGGGAGCTGGAGCAGGGGAGGGAGGACAGGAAGGAGCAAAGCTGGGGAGAAACCAGGGCAAAAGGGGGGGCGGGGTTGCAGATACGCTCGGAACGCTTCATGCAAGAATGAAACCTCCCCCACATTTCTGGGTAATGAGGCAGCTGCAGGGCTTGGGCACAGGACACGGGCAGTGCGGGCCCGCAGCGGCTGCAGGAGGAGGGGGCCGTGGGTGTGCAAAGCAAACCCGGGGTGAGGTGGCATGAGCCACACAGCCAGGGTGACAGGGCCAGCACATACAGACAGACTACACTGGCTGCGATATTCTCACGCTGCCAGTTGTCCATTTCAGAGACAAAGCTCATCTGGCTCCAGCGAGAGGATGCAACAGCACTGAGCGCTGCCAGCAAAGAAAACCCCCTCGTTAGAACAAGCGAGAAGGGCAGAGGGCTAGGACAGGGCAGTGCCACCCCACCTGTGACATTCTGCCTGCAGCCGACCTGCCTTAGTGCAGGAGTGAGATTGTCCTGTTGCAGCCCCCAGACATCAGCCCTTGGCACCTATGGAACAGAGCAGCTTCAGCTGGCCAGGCCTGGGGGGTTCCTGGCTGCCCAGGGAAAGGCTGTCCTACCACACTGGGTCTCCAGCTGGGATTTCAGCAGCTGCAGAGAAGCACCCAGGAGCTTGAGAACCAGGATAACCTGACAGTGCTGAGTCCCACCGTGGAGGTAACACTGTGTGGACATCTCTTCCAGACTCAGGTGGTGCCTTCCATTTTGTTTTTCTTCCTCCTCTCCAGGAAATGGGGCTTTATGTTGGCCGACAAGTTGCAACATGTATATAGAAACAAAAATCAACAAGTAGGAGACAAGACAGAGAAAATCAAAGCAGGTGGGAATTTTCCTCTGTTTGTAGGAGTGGCAAAGACTGCTTTGAAATCTGTTTATGTGTGCAAAATGGTGTAAAATTTTTAATTACACTTACGACAGCAAAGGAAGTAAACAGACTCTGGATGCATGAACTGGCCTCTGGGATATGAGAACTTGGCCCCATGCAAGTGTACAAAAGATGTTGTGATTCATTTATATACAATTAATGAGTATCTCTCCACCTTGGAAGTTACCCAATTATGTATTCAAAATACAAGAAACCAAAGAGAGAGAATTTAGGAAGTTAGAAAACTTAAAAGGGTATTACTATTTAAGGGACAACCCCTATCATGCAGGACCAGAAGTATTTCTGGCTGGGCTAAGGAAGGCTCCTCAACCTAACTGGCATTGCTGCCAAGATCTGAATCCCTGCAGAGAGAGAAGCCAGAGGGATATTTACTCTTCAGAATGTAGAAAAAACAAAACAGAGAGAAGGAAAACAAGGTCTCTATGCAGAAATACATTGCAGATCTGGACCAGTGACAAAGCTTTGGCCCGGCACCATCCCACCCCTGTGGATGTGCTCACCATAAAAACCAGTATCTAAGCAGTGCCCATAATCCTGGGCTTTTGCTACATTCCAGTGCCCCACATGAAGAGCTGCCTTATGCTGCTAAATAAGGTTAAAAAAGTTTTGTTGATGTATTTGCTGCTGGGTTCTCACAGCAAACTCTGGGTACAGGCAGAGTAGGCATTCAGCCAGGTTTGTCCTCACAGAGAGAAGCCAGGAGTGCACAGCCTAAGGGGGCAGAGTAGGACTTCTCCAATGGATGTAGGAGCAGATCCCATGGGCGTTTACCAGACTCCTGTGAGCCTTGTCTGGGAATGCCCACTTGGATTTGAGTGTGGTGGGCACTGCAGGGCCCTGGCTGTGTCACTCAGCTCAGCACAGGGTGCTGCTCCCATCCCCTGTGCCCCACTGAGCCCAGCCCAAGGAGCACCCCAGCTGCCCTGCCCTGCATCCCCTTCTCAGAGTAGAGCTCCCACATTCCCCTGTGGATTCATTATGCCTTTTTCTCAAGCAGCAACGTTTAGCCTATTGAAACATACTGTAAATGATCTAAGAAATGTCATTAGGCATGTTTAGAGGGCTTTTTCTGCAAAGGGATTTTCTGTGTGGACATAGGAAGCACAGTGATCTGTTCACAGCATCACCAGCTCTGTCCAAGAGATGCCATGTAAGGCTATTTAAAGCCACAGCCCTATTTTCTGCAGCTAAGCCAAATTTTAGTCCTTAGCTCAGGCATGCATTAATGCAGTTACACAATTATATTTTCTATGACCTATATACAGCCTACATCTTCCTCACGACACAGATTTATAGTGAGTGGGTAATCGCAGCTCTGCTCACGGAAAGAGAGAACAGCCTCTATTACATTAGTGAAATGCAATTAAGAAATCTCCTGCATATTCTGCTGTCCTGCCAGCCAAGCAGGAAGCCCTTCAGCAGGGATGTGGGCTCTCCTGCTGCCAAAGCACTTTGGAGCCTGCTTCAAGTCAGCAATCTGCCTCAGCTACCAGGAGCCCAGGAATCGCCCAGGGAGTTCAGGGGTGGCCTCAGACTCTCAGATATCCCTCACACATAGGCCTCAAAGCTGTTTTATATATGTTTTATATATGCACCAAGATAATCCAAGGGCAGCATTTTGGCCCTGAAGGACTTCTCAACCAGCCAACACAGCATTTCCATCCCATATCTCTGAGTCCCCCAATCTCATACCACAGGTCAGAGGAGAATTTTAAGAACATCCTTTCTGAAAGAGCAAGTCTCATCCCTCCACACAGGCTGAAAGCACAAAGACACTGGCATATGTGTTTGGCTTTGCCTGTGAATAGCTGCATTGAGGCCACCAAGCCTGAGCACACACAGCTTGCATTGAAACACAGACCTAAGTGTTTGCTAGACTGGAATTTACATTGTACAGAAAATGAATAACATAAACTCAGTGGTCAGTGCTCTGACTTAGATGCAATACATGGTTACAGTATGAAATGGCACAGAGATACCTTTCATGGGGAGTTTCATTCAAAGCACTTGGGAAATTTTAGGAATGATTAGTATTTAAAATGCTTCTATCTGTGCTGCACCCCAGGAATACTTGTCAGGTGTGTATTTCAGTGTAAAGATCTGGTGTGAGTACATTCATGCATTATCCACATGTCATACCTTGCATTCCTTGACATAATTATTCTTGAGAAATGGTTGTTACCCAGGGACTAGAACAAAAGCTTCTTACACCAGGACAGATGTACAGGAGTGTAAGGAACTCCCTTGGGATGCATTAGATCAGCTTGGTACTGATTTTGATTCTGTAAGTGCCCATGCACAGACAGAGCTGGAAGCCAACCCCTGCCTACCTGCAGGAGGGACAGATGCCTGAAGCAGGAGCTGGAGTGGCTGGGCCAAGCCCCACAGGGAGCTGGGGGCTTCCTGCTCCTGTTAGTGCCTGTTAGTGCTGCAGGAGGGGGCAGCCACCCTGTACAGGTGTCCCCAAAACCTGAGGGATCCGGGCAGCTCATGTGTGGTTCAGGGCTGTAAAAGCAGCACTGGTACAAAAGGAAGGTCCAGATGTGCTCTTGGGCTACAGAGTCTTGGGGACTTGCTTGTTGATAAAGATGTACAGCAAAAGAACATGTGCAGGGAGGGGATGAGGTTGGGACTTAGTGTATGGGCCAAGAGTATATGGGAAAGATGGGGAGAGGAGTGTTTATGTGTGCACATGGTGTGGCAGCAGCTCCCAGGAAAAGCACTGGCTTCATCCCCACACCAGTGCTGGCCCTGAGAAAACTCAGTGCTGGAGTCCTTGCTGGGATGGACACCCACTGGGTGACTGCGTCCTGCACCTCTTGCCAACAGCCAAGCCACCACACCATTTCACCTCTTTAAAGAGGTGCTACCACTGCTATCTTGAAGCCTTTTCTGCATCCCCAGGCAGATTTTCTGCAGGCACTTCCTCATTATCAAAGTGCACCTCAGCTGTATTGGAGAACTTGATCCCCATTTCTTCTTTGGAGGTCTGCCAGGCTAATTACTGCACAAACTTTCTACAGGGAAGGAAGCTGTACAGCCATACTCCAGACACCCACTGGATGTCTCCAGTGGGACACAGGAACTGACACATGCCTCCCTGCAGTAAGTGATGGAGCCACGGGCCCCTAGCAGGGTGCATTCCCTCTCCCAGCAGCTCCCTCCTTAGTCACACTTCCTGGTGCAATGGCTGCCTCTCATTAGAGCTGGAAAGGGAAGGTGCTTTGCTGTGCTCTGAATGCTTCAACACCTCTGAGCAGGCAGAAACCAGGAAGGAGACACAAGGACAGCCTGTGAGTGATTGCCCTAGTAACCCTGGTTAAAGTCTCACCAGGAAAATGACTTCTACAGCACTTGGCCCCACAAGGTGACAGGAACCACCCACAGCCCTGGGAGCACAATTGCTCTGGCAGGGAGGCCCTGGAGCTGTGCAGCAATAGAGCATGCAGAGATTTTCCCCCAAGTAGCAGTTCAAGGTCCCTGGGCAAGGTGCCTATGGGGTGATGGTTAACCTTGGTGCCTATTTAAGAGCAGCTCAATGGTGTTAATGCCTGCCCTTGGCCCTGGTACCTTCCTCCTTGCAGCTCTAACAATTCAGAGGACTTGTAGCAGCCTCCACACAGAAGACTGGACTCACCACATTTATTATTCTTCCACAAAAAGTGATTCAGCCTATGGTAGGGTGATAATACTTATTCTGGCATCAGTTATAACCATAAAATGAGTAAAATAACATGCATTATATTGCAGTGGTTTTCTGCTTTCCAGCATGGGCAGGGTGGTGGTAGAGGCAGCTGGGATAGTGAGGGAGCTTGGTGCAGGTAGAGTGATTTACTCAGGGCATTTAGCGAACCTGTAGCAGTGCCAGAAGTGCTTCATCTCAGTCCCAGGCAGAAATCTTTCCACCAAACCATTAAAACAGACCAGCTCTTACCTGGTTCCTCTGCTGAACACTCTTTCTGCAGCCAAAGCAAGAATTCTTGAATTTTTTCCTGTTTTGATTTTTGTTAATGTCTTGGTGAACACAGTGAAGGAAGATTTCAGGTGACCAGATCTTTTCTGTCTGTGTGCTGGAGCTGGAAACTACTGGGAAACACCACTGCCCTTCTCAACATCATCTGCTAGGTCCTGCAAAAGAAAGAGCTTTCATACCAAGGGCCATGCTCAGGGGGATGGACAACCTTGTGTCATGCTGGCTGGGAACAGACAGGCACAGGGGAAGGCAAGAGCAAGGAACTGGTAGGCAGACTGAATATCTCCATGTGCTCTTCAAAGCAAACCCATAAAACTCATGGTATTGGGGCCAGTGTGATGCTGTGGCAATGAAAGTGCAAAGCTGGCAAGGGTATAGCAGTATCATTGAGTCTTAGAAACCTTCACTCCTAAAAACACAGTTATTGTTCCAAAAAGCCAGAAAACTTCAGATTCTTTCTCCATGTTAATTCCTTCATGATTGAGGCTGTCTGATAGAGGGGGTTCTTTCATTAAGGATAACTTGATAATGATGTACTTCATCAGAAGATACCAGAGAAATGCCCCCCTGGCCATACATATGGGGTAAAACACAATCAGCTTCTCTGTTAAGGGCAGAGGAAAGCAATGCTGCATACCCACACCAAGGGGGTGGGCTGGGACCCCCTCTGTCACTGCTCTGTTGGCAAAAAGTGATGTGACACAAAGCACCCTCAGGAAACCCAATGAAGCTGCCCTGCAGGCAGTGAAATATGGCATGTTCACTGCACCGTGGTGTGGTGAGTGCACTGAACACTGGCTCAGCCAAGCACTGTGCCAGAGCTGCCTTCAGCACCATGCTGCCAGCCATCCTGCCAGGGGCTCTGCACAGCTCTTCCCTTCAAGACACCACAGGGGTATGCACTGGATGCTGCAGGAGTTCTGCACACACACACAGCTGCTTTGTGCCTTCTGATAAGCTGCTGTCAGGGCTGAGGTATTTTTTATCGGTATTTTGAGGTGAAAACACAGGTCTGCTCTTGCCTCAAAGAGCACCAGGGCAGAGGATGATAGGGCTGTATCAGTAACATGCCTGAGGCCCTTCCAGCGCTGCTCAGAATGAATTAACTGTATTTGGCTCCAGGCCAGGCCCTGGAGGTGGAACTGGCTCTCTTACAAATTCTCTATTTGTAGCATCTCTCCAATCCTCAGGGCTCAGGCTGCTGGCTGAGAAACCTGCTGGTTTGGGTTTGTTTCTAAGACATTTTTCAGCATTGTGGTTACACAAGAAGCTGAAAACATGTGTTTCAAAACCCCAGACAGAAGCATAGGTGCTGCTGTTGCTATTTACACAGCACCAGCCTGTTTAGGGGGAGCCTTTAATCCAGGAAAATAAACCCATTCTGGGTTTCTGAGGTCTTCCAGGAGGCTGAGCAAGCCTCCTGTGTGCGGGTGTGCTGGGTGGCACTGCTGCAGCGCTGGGTTCCTGCAGAACCCCAAGCCTGCAAAGGTCCCACAGCCAGGCACTGCTCTGGCCACGGGCAGAGGGCTGAGCCAGCACCTCCCTGGGCAAGGCAGGACCCTGGCAGCCTTTCTCACCTCTTCTGGCTGTTGTGAAGGGCTTTAGCAGAGCTTCCTAATCTCCATTTGACAGGTTTGTCCAACTCATAGTGCTGATGTTTTTCTTGGATTTTTTTTTTTCCTTGGGGGAGAAGGCCTGGGGGATGCAGTCTGCCTGGGAGACAGTGACCCCACCAGGAGACTTTTTGGAGCCGGGGAGAGACGACCAGAAGAGACCTGGGGCAGAAGAGAGGTGTGTTGAATAATCTACCACCCTGGTTTCAGGGCACTGCCATCACTGGCCTCCTTATCCCAAGAACATTTCTGGCAGTGGGCAGTTTCTCAGCTACAAGTTCAAAGCCAGATGTGCAAGAAGTGCTTCTCAAATTCCAAACTTTCCCTTAACACTTATCAACTCCATCCCATGTGTTAAAGCAACAGGTTACCTAGCAGACAATGCCAATGCACTACAAGTCAGTCATAGGCATCATCTCTCCAGAAACAGGAGCATCCATAATCTTGGGCCTACTAGGCAAAGGAGAGCACTCACTTTGCTGACATTCTGGCATCCCTCATGCTGTGGTTTTTCACTAGTGCTCTGTAACCAAACAGCACCTACAGGGCTTTTACCTGGGAGAAAGAGGCACACAGAAATATCCTGATGGTCAACTAGGAGCAATCACATCCCACTGCCCACATATTTGTCCCAGTGCTGGGTCTTGCCCATCAGCATGTCATGCAGCTCCCAGGAACACCACACGTCTGGCACTTGGTACAGCAGCCTCCTGGCCAGCTCCATGGCTGCTTGAGGTCTACAGCCACATCAGAACAGCAAACTAATAACTAAGTCATCAGCCACCCTTGACAGTGGTAAAGACTTGTGAAGCCCAGAGGAAGAAGTTTAGATTCCCATCCTCTGTGTAGCTCCTTGAAGAGGTAAACACAGGATTGTCAGTGAAGGATCTCCACAGGAACTTTCTGCATCTTGCCTCCGCCTCCAATGAATCACTTCTTGTGTGTCACTTCTGCAGCTCTTGCCTTTCAGAGGAAACATTTGGGTTTTCTTGGCTTGTAGAGATTATTTTTATTCCCTTCACTCACAATAAACTCTTTGCCATTGCTGCTAGTGGAGATTTCACAGTGGAGCTAAATTAGGAACCACAGGTGCCTTGAGGTCTGCAACACACACTGAGACCCACCAATGGTTTAGGGTTTGGGTTTTGGTCAAGACACAAAGAATCTGAAGTGACCTGGAGTATCCAAACTTGTAGTGAATGTTCTGGAAACCCCAGGAGGCTGTTTGCTATGTTAAGGTGAACCAGAACAAACATGGCATGCAGAGAACTGACCACCTCTTTGCTCCTAGTGCCATCATAGAAAACCTGTCGATCTCAAAGGAAAACCAGGATCACTTCACAAAGACTAAAGGGTGCACTGAGAAGCTGGACCATCCCTGCCTTCCAAAGCACTGTGAGTAACATGCAGAAAACAAAAAGCCATGGCAAGCTTTGGCAGCATAATTCCTTGTAGGGCACCACAGCAGCAATGAGAGTGGACTTCCATGGGATTTCACTGGACTTCTGTCTCTTTTGTCCTCTGGCTTTGAAGGTCACTGTCCACTGGAAATGAGCTTTTTTCCCTCTGCTATTCACCAGCAGAACAAAAATCTGCCCTCACTGCTGTATTAAGTGCAATGGTGTGAAACGTGTAGTCTTCTCTCACCCCCCAGACATCCAGAGCTCCCCTCCCAGGCAGAAACCAGATCAGACACTAACAGCCCTCCCGAGCACTTCTCAGGGGGCAGACAAGGGGACTGGGGCTCACATGCTGTGAAATCCTAACTCTGGCTCAACCACGAGGTCCTTGCATGGCCTCAGACACTTCTTGGCTTGCCAGTCTCCATTCTGTCTGTGAGAAGAGCTAATCCTTCTTACCAGGCAGCTGTAGCCCTTGGATTATTTACAGGCTGAGTGCTGAGGCAATGAATAATGCACAGCACTGCTCTAAACGAGCTCCTTCGAGGGAAACCACACAAAATACAAACACTGACGGTGCCTGTGTTTACAGAGAGGCCTCTCTAACTGCCTTCTGCTGAGGAAATGGGCCATGCTGCCCATTCTGCTCCAGGCAGTTCTCACTGAGCCTCCACAATCCCACCACCTGCTGAAACATCATTAATTGTTATTATTAAATCACCTCCTTAATTACTGAACCTAATTAAATCCCAACCTCAGATTCAAAAGAGGTGGGAAAACAAATGTAGAAATGAGCACTGGAGCCAGAAACATGCTTTAAAAATTTCACAGTTTATTTTTCTTTCTGTGCAAATCAGAGCTACTTAACATTAATCACATTTCACAGTGCAGAGGGCAGAAGTGATTACTGTTTAAGCTGCAGTTCAGTGGGATCCTTCTGGGTCCTGAATCCCAGGAAATCTCCATGTGCAGATGATCTGGAAAAGACACAAACTGCACAGCAGTATTTCTAGCAGTTGTTACTTGTCAGACAAGCTGCCTTGACAGCATCTCCAAGGGAAACCTGCTTTCCTCCTGAAGGCATCATAGCATTCATGGCTGCGTGCAGACTCCAAGAATTTGCAGCCAGTGGCATAGAAAAATTTAAGGCACAGTTTTCAAGTCAGATCTAGCAGAGACAGATGAAGAAAGAGCAATCAATAAGCTCTTTTCCCAGCCACTTAATCTCACATAAGGCAAAACAGTGGAAGGAATAACTGGTCCCTGGAGTAAGAGGCTCAGGTCCCAGCCTGGCCAGCAGAGCCTGCAGCTTGCTGGCTGCTCCACCAATGGTCACCACTGGAACATAGGGAATGGGGCATGAAGCCAGGAGGCCCCAGCACGTGGAAAACATTATTGAAATCCTGTATATGGCCAAGAGAAGAGACCCTTCAGGATACTGGACCAGAGTAGATCATATCAGTTATCAAGAGGTTCTCAGAGAAGATGATTGTGTGACATGGAGATTTCATTGTGCAATATTAAAAATAAGAAATGTGTCCCTTAAAGCATCCTTCCAGAGCTCATAGTCAGGCCACACTAGCTGCACAGTGCCCCATCACTGTTCAAATGCAGAGATAAATGAAAAAATTTGATTTGGAAAAGCCAACGGCAGCTCCCTTATCAGACAGAGGGAAGCAGAGGGATGGCTGGACAATGTTTGTATGACAGTTGAGTAGTTCAGGCACCTAAGGTAGTAGTCAGAGAAGCCAAATTTGTTTGCTACATCAGCTTAAACCCTGTCCCACAAAGCTCAGCAGCAGCAGGTGGAGAGAGGCTGCTGAGAGATGGCTGAGACCTCATTATTAGAAGGGCTTTTCACTGCCTGTCCTATACTCAGTTGGTGGCTCTGGCCACATGCTTTGCAGATAGGTAATGAGGCTGTTTAGAGGCAGTGTTGCTGTTTCCCTGGAAAGAGCAGACAGTCTCAGCACAGCAGAGCTTCTTGGCAGTATCAGGAAAACAATGGAAGGCAGTGACTGACCCATTTTCAACCAAATGGAAAGCTCTGCTTTTGTTTCCCATTTTAGTTTCTCCCTTCAAGCCATCTCATAGCAACAGATTTGCTGTTATTAGCAGTTTGTCCTTGTAAGGAAAAGCAAGAGCCCATTAATAAGCCAAATTTATCACCGGTGTAACTCTGCTGACCTAATTACATTAGCCACATATTTGACACGTTATATTTACCTTCCTCTGCTTCCTCCATAGTTAAAAGGAAAACAGCGTTCAACTTCAATCGGCACAGCAAGAAATACAAGCAACAAGAACCAAAAAAAACGTGCTGTTCTAGCATTCCACAACACACGACTTGAAGTCTTAACTCAAAGTGGAAGCACATGTGTCTCCAGGGGAAACAGCAGCAAGGAGTGCAGAGGTCAGCCCTAAGCTGTGTGTGAGTAGGAGCCCTGGAGGGATGCCTGAAGGATGCCTGGTCAGAGGGTGGCTCCAGGGATGTAAAGCCAGTCAGCAATGGCTGTGGGCAGGTGGGTCATGACCTGCAGCCTCACCCACCAGTAGGTCTCCATGGGGTTGTAGCGGTTCTTCGGGCACGGGGCCGTGAGCGCTTCGGTGATGTCACGCAGGACCAGAGACACGTCCTTGAGGCCGCTGTTCACGAAGGACTTCATGGTGGCCACGTGGCGAGCGAAGTGCTCGCTGCCGTAGTCCCGCCGCACGGTGTCGCTGGCCCCGGCCCACAGCGCCTCGGCCTGCCTGTCGATGGCCGCTGCCGTCAGGATGCCCGTGGCTGCCACGAAGTTGCTGGGCTCGATGAGGATGACGCGGACCCCCCAGCGGTACATCTCCTGCCTCAGGCAGTCCGAGAAAGCCGCCACCCCAAACTTGGAGACGCAGTAGCAGGAGCGAGATGGACTCGCCATGCGTCCCAACATGCTCGTGATATTCACCACACGGCCTAGGGGGAAAATACCAGAGAGGGTGAGCTGCAGAAACAGCAGCCAGAACATCCCAGTAAAAGAGTGCTTAGTTGGATGATACTGATTTCTAAAATCTGAATCTTGAATACACATCCCCTGTCATGGAGCTTTTCTCTTCTGCCTCAAACAAGGAAAACCCCTGTTCTGATCTCCTCCAGGGATGGTACACATGCCTACCTCTGCATCAAAGAATTTACAAAGCACACAAGACATTTCCCTCATAATTTCCAAGTAGGGAAGTACCCTGATCTTCTGAGACTGCTAGCTGTGTGTTCTCAGGAGTGTGTCCCACCTGTGTCTTGCTAGAGAAGGGCTCAAGCTCCCAGCCTGGATTGTCATGACCTGTAAAGCTCACAACTCTTTGTGATGCCACACAAGCATTCTGGTTCTTTCTGAAAGCCCAACAGCTCATCTGCCTAACACACCTGTGTAGTTTTAGACCTGAGCTGGATGGTAGAGAACAAGTAGAGATTTCTCTGCACCTGCAGCATGAGAAGCACAACCCAGCTGGTCAGCCACCAGTCTCTACAGTGGCCATTTCTGGGACAAATAAGAGCAAATCTGATGTGCAGCTGTCCATAGGACAGTGGAGAGCAATTGTCCTAATTCCTGCCAACAGCCCATGACAGCCCTCAGGACACTGCCTCTGGTCACTCCTCTGTGCATGTCTCAGCCTTTATTGAAGACGTGCATTATGGTTTCAGATACACTTATAGACAAGCCCTTGAAATTCCACCAGCTATTTTTACAGAGAGAATATTTACAACCATGAAGCACAACATCCTTCTGCAGCTTGAAATTTCAGCCGAGAAACAACTGGACAGCTCTGCTGTCTCATTCCAGACCTAAGTGCAACTTAGAGGGACTGTGAGAACCACCTGCTGACCTGATGGGCAAGATACTTTTTGTAGTGGGATGGAGCTTGTTTAGTGGTTAATTGCTGTCTGGGAATGGCATCTGAGCAATCTTCTTAATATAGCCCCCTTTTGTCTTCACAGAACACACACCTGTACCATCATTCCCACACATGCTAAATAAAGCTCTTCAGAGTTCTGCTCATACATATCTTTTTTCAATATAAAATAGTTTTGATAATACCATTGTCTTGTAAGATATATGAAATGGTTGTTATTGACTCTTATTTATTCTGTCACTACCTGAAGTCACCTTTGAATGGAATAACATGAAGGGAGTAGAGTCAGTTATCCAAACATGACCACTCTGTGGACTCTAGATTATCTTGTCTATGTGATATCTGCCAACACTGCACAAAGGTCTCTGATATCTTGGATGTTTTGGATAGCACCTGCTGTGTAGGTGCCTGGCCTGCCCCAAGAATAGCCTCTACTACCAAATGCTTACATGGCAGCCTCAGAAACTCTCCTTGGACTGCACAGGCATTCCCCCAAGTACAGCCTGGATTTCTAGCTACATCTCTTTGCTGTACTACAAAATCTCTGAGCTTTACCACACTGCCCAGCACATACCTTTAGCTCTGCGAATGAGGGGCAGGAAAGCCTTTGTCACCCTCACAGTGCCCCATAGGTTGACCTCTGCCACCTTCTTGTAGTTGTCTAAACTTGCAAATTCCACCTCTCCGAAGGTCGAGATGCCAGCGTTGTTCACTAGGCCCCACAGACCTGCCAACAAACACATTAAAGAGTGGGATAAGGAAGAGTGTCACAGAGAAAACACTTTCCTTGTTCACAGCAACCTAAAACCTTAACAATGAACTGGGCACTTCTGTAGAAATAAGTTGTAGAGGAAAACCCAGCAAGGAGAAGAAATATGGTCTTCCTATACCAGGGGCTTGTTTGGAATGTCAAGGAAAGAGATGGGGCCACACAAGTATTTCCTCCCAAATATCTCCTGCACAGTGAAATGCTCTTCTGGGGCTTTATGAGGCAGCATCTGGCTGACTCTCTTTTAAGCCTCTTCTTGATCCTAGGTTTACCTGCACTCAGTGACTTTATAGTGAATTTTGCAATTTGGAGTGGGCTGGACTTTGTCTTGCAATTAGGAGGGAAAAAAAGGAAAGAAAACAGGTATTTTGGATTTCTTAATCCCCTTCACAACTCTGGCTCACTGTTTTGGAGGGTGCATGGTATTGATCTGTACATTCATGGCCTGGTTAATAGCTGCTGTATTTCAGTCCAAGTATTTGGCGTCTCTCAACCCTACCTATCAGGAGCTAGCAAACTTACAACCAACTCTTACAATTACTAGGTTTTAAAAATTACTGTCTTTTGCACATGCAGTCCTGTCAAAATTAAATTGACTGCACTTACCAAAAGCTTTTGTGATGAACCCTTTACATGTCAGGACTTAGGAGGTCAGCAAGGACTTGACCCTCAAAGTGATTACTGCAGGACTCCCAGTGGCAAATGTTTGTAGGGCTGAATCATGGGTTTATTGAAGCATGGGACTTTGCAGCCATAAACTAAATGAGGAACAAAAAGAGGAGCTGGAACAAGACAACAGAGTTGCTCCTCATTACATGTCCTGCCATACACCATGGTAATTTTTCACTGTGTTGGAGTCAGGGCTGGACTTTCAGGGCTGCATTGTACTCAGTTGAAGTTGGGACCTCTTCCCACTCCAGGACCTTCCTCTTACCAGGAACTAACACAGGGCTAAGAAGGAGTCTTCATGCCCAGGAAGCTCCAACATTGCTGTCAACAGTACCAATGTCATGCCACCCTGTTGATAAAAGTTATCAAGCTCTCTCTCTGAAATTTTTGGGCTATTTGCCCTGCCTCTGCTCCATAGCTTCCCTGCTCTGATGTATGAAAGTCTTTTAACTTTCACCCTGTATTGATTCAGTCAGATAGTAACCATGTGTTTTACCAAACATAGTCCCATAAGCAAATCACAATATTCTGCCAATGTGCAATGGAATTTATCATCCTGTTACTCTTAAAACCAACATGCCCTTGGCAGACTGACTCTGTGCTCTCACATGGCCCCAGTAACCCTGCCCCATTCCCAGCTAAGGCTGTTCTCCCTGAAGGCTGTTGACCAGCTCTGTATAGCAGTCTGTTCCTGCTTCACCTACTGAAGCTCCCAGTTTTAGTGAGTCAAGATGACTGAAATTCACACTGATCTGCATTCAGCACAGCAGCTCAGCCTGAATGGGGTCCCTCTGCTGCTGCAAAGCAAGGTCTAACCGCTAGCAGGAGGACCATGGAAACAGGGCACATGATGGAGTAATTTCACCACTAACAAAAAAACATGCTGAGGAAATTTGGCAGGGATTTACTAAAGACATAAACTGTTGGTCACAAACTGACCTCTGCAGGGTATTCCTTACAAATTCCTGTAAATTTCTGTACAACAATTTGCCATTTCCTGAGTCATGATGTTAGTTCTCATGAATGTCCCTGAATCATTATTTACAATAGTTTGTTGTTGGAATTCCATTGCTCACGGATCAGGGCATGATACAAACAGAACAAAGTGCTGAGGGGAGCCCAGTCACAGTGCTGTTTGCTGGACAGCAGTGTGTTTATTGAGCACAGCCTTATCACTATTACGTCTCTAGAGTCAACAATACAGTGGGAACTGCATGAGACCAAAAACAAACGGGCACTCCTATCAAAACAGTTCTGCCTTACGTACACAGCACAGGGAGAAGAGGTATAAAGAACTGTACAGCCCAAAAACTGTTCTGCACTGGCTCCTCTGGGGCCACATTCAGTGTGCAACCACACCTCTGTGCAAGGCACCTCAGTCTCAACAGTCTTTGTATTCCAGCATCTATTTATTGAGCACTATTTAATGGGAAGCCTCAAACCTCAGTCATACCAATGGGCCTGAAAAGAAGCCTTTGTTGCTTTGCACACCGTGCTGAGGCAAACACCTACAGAAGGAACCAGTCCAACTTGCTGAGCAGGGATGCAAGACTTCTCTGTCCCTGCTACACACACAGTTTTGCAAACACTGCTGCATTTATAGAAGCAATAGAGCTGCCCCCTTCCAAGCTTTCACTCAGTGGGAAAAGGCTTTGTGCTATCACTGCTGTTGCTGGGCTCTTCAGGAAAAGCTTAAGAAGCTGTGAAAAGAGTGACGAGGGCTGGGTGATTGTGTAGGAAGAAAAATCATGCAGAGAGAACATGTGTGGGATCAGAGCTTGTACTTTACTCAGTTACATTTCATATGCTTGTTTTAGAAGGAAAGGTGTGCTCATGTAATTTGCATGAAGATTAGAGCTGTTATTATTTACTAGCTTAGTACTTGCTGTGAACAAAGCCAGGACCATGGCAGACTCATCCAAGTTTCAAGATGAGCAACCACCTTCAAGTCACATCCCTGAAGTCCTGAAGCCACAGATGTCAAACTTCAGTACACCCTCAGCCTGTGTCTACAGCTGCTGGCCAGCTTCCTACTGGCATGGAGGCTGCAGAAAAGCCTATGCAGGGCAAGAAGTCTCACCTCATCACATGGGAAGAGGTCAGGTGGTGTCATATCAGGCTCTGACTGTAAACTCATATCCCACTGCCAAAGCACTTCCAAGAAGGAAATAAGGGACTCTTATCTCCCTTGACATGCTTTTGGGGTCCATGAGTTGGACTCATGCTTAAGGTGACATGTTGATTAAGGTCATTTATGCCAAGCCTATCCACGATTGCACTTCACATCACCTCTGGGATGTTGCGTGGCAAACTGAAGACATAGATTGATCTGACTGAAGATTAATACAGGTTTGAGGGCAGTTCAAATCTGTGCTCCAGCTCAGCACTCAGTTGTACCTACATAGCTGAGGGGACAGCAGCAATAAGCAGCCAGGGCCTATCACCTCTTCATTAGCAGGGTCACTTGCAAGGTCTGCATGAGCTAGGAGCACGTGTGGCAGGAGTGCAAGAAAGGGATCAAGCTCTGGCCATTCTATGCCCTTCACAGACATTCAAGGGCAAAGACACAGATACTTGTGGGCTTGCTGCCACTCATTACTTTTTATGGGATGTAGAGTTAAAGGCTAATCCTCCAGTCAGTCTTGGTCTCTTTCCATGTGGCTGCCACATCAATAGCAAGGCAATTGTCCTCACTGACCCGAGTACAGCACAGCCTGACTGCCAGCCACACACTATCACAGGCCTTCAGGTTTGTTAACCCTCTTTAGGTGGTGCACAGAGACAGAAGACCTGGTCA
Source organism: Thryothorus ludovicianus (assembly GCA_013397245.1). Taxonomy (NCBI): domain Eukaryota; kingdom Metazoa; phylum Chordata; class Aves; order Passeriformes; family Certhiidae; genus Thryothorus; species Thryothorus ludovicianus. The sequence continues at coordinate 126,318 of VZTB01014395.1, read as the reverse complement.
ATGCGTGGCCTGCTCTGTAGAAAGGATTTTGTGAATAAAAGATCCTTACATACCTTCCTCTGGATCCTTCAGGGTGCTCTTCACAAAATCCACAGCCTGAGCCACCTCCTGGTCACTGCACACATCCATCTGTAGCACTTTCATCCGGTCTGACTTCATGTTCCTCAGCTCCCTGGCTCCATCTCCATTCTCATCCTGTTCAGCAGGACAGAAAGGGATCCACTAAGATGGACCAAGAACAGCAATGCAGCTTGGGGCCAGGCATGTTCACACGCACAGGAAATAGAAGCTACTGACGTTGCACACACAGGTGTAAACTTGGTGCACAAATATGCACGAGCCAGTGTGCCATCCTCCTCTCCAGCACCACTACCAGAACCACATCAGTTACCCAGTGCCCTGAAGCACCAGGAAGCCCACCCTGCTCTTGGCTCCTCATGATGGGTTTCACATCCCTGACATGCTGAAATACTGTGCCAGCTGGGGAGAACCAGGGGTGACTGTCCATTGCCTCAGGCTCTGTGCTCCACAGGTAACATAACTTGTACAGAAATTGGAGTCAGATGATCAGGAATACATGCTTAGTGGAGATCTGCTACACAGCAGCACAATTATACACATGAGGCATGAAAAGGAGATTCTGGCTAAGGAAGAAAGAATTTTTATTTTTTTTCTTCTATAGGCAGTAAGAACTTCATGGTTCTGCTTTCCTTTCCACTCTTTTCCTTCCTTTCCTCTCCATCCCACTCCTATCATGAGAGATTCTGTTACTACTGTGGGATTTTGTTTAATCAAATGTAAACACAGTTAAAATTCCAAATTTTACCTGCTCACTTCCAGGCAAGATTGTTGCCTAAACCTTACAGCCTTGCTTAGGTGGCAAATAAGTAAAAGTGAAAAGAGCACAGATTAGCCACATAGTTCCACAGCAGGCTTGAGATTTAATTCACAAAACTATTCCCTGAACCGCAAGCTCTGCCTCATTAGGGAGGAAGAAGTTATGAATTGGTGAGTCACCGTGCCTGGCTGCCACTCTTCCTTTATCACTTGATACCAACCCCCACAGCACAAGGGCAAACAAGGCGAGCAACCCACCCACAGTCACCTGCTCAGCAGCCTCTGCAGCCAGGCAGATATAAAAAACATGCAACTGCTTCGTTTTTTATAAATACCTCAGGCTGCTTAATTCATCTAGTATACAACATCTCATCTCCACCTCAGTCCTCAAACAATGACACATAATGAAGGAAAAGAGATGAAATGTCCAGCAAATGAATGAAACATGAGCAAAACAGGGCAATTCTCTTAAAAATCAATATATAGTTATACTGGCATTATGACAGTCATAGGAATGACCTGTTGGCCCCATGGCTGCGTGTCATTTCACAATTGACTTTTTTCCCAGTACAACAAGAACAGCAAACAAAGTTTAAAACTTTTCTAATGCACATCAAACGTGGTGATGGGCTGTGTCAGCCCTCTTATCTAGCCATGAAAACAATCTCAAAGTGATGTTACAAGTAGTCAACAACACAGTCACCAAAATATTATATTCCTTTTGAAACAGATGAGTGTTGTATGATACCTCACTGTATTTCTGGAAGATACTCCTACGTCTCACCAAGTTATATAAAGCAAATTTCCACTACTTAACAGTGAATAAAGTGGAGCTAATTCAGCTTGTAAAGAGAGAGATTTATTGTATCTATATAAAACCAAAACCATATCTGCATGCAAGTGACAATTGTCATTTGAACACTGAAAAGACCTTTCCCTGCATTTTTTCTTTTATCTTGAGTAATGTTTACAAAATAAACAAGAAATATTTTCACTGCTTTTTGAGAAACAAAGTCATAGACTGACAACTTAAAAATTGTTCATATTCATATGGAAATGAATTTTCCCCTATCACCAATGCAACTCTATCTGCAAAGTTACCTTTCCAGCTCCAATTTACTCATTATTGACAAAACATATTGATTTTGGAAAACTGACTTCAACAAGCAAAATCAATTGGGACCACTTTTCATAGTTGCACACACCACCTTAGCCACTATTTAACTGTAAAACAAAGTGCTTAGTTCTTTTGTCCAGAACACCTCTTCATAAGTGAAGCAGCTACAGATAATTATGGAAACAAGTGAACATCATCTTATGTTCTGTGGTCTTCAGGGGCTTTAAGTACATTCCTTGTGAGGTATCACATGTTACTTCCTCCTTAATGGTACATACATACTTCCTGCTTAAATGGTACATTTGCTGGCTGGGATAACACTGGAGCAGTTCCCATGGGAGCAGCCAGACTGTCCTCCCAGGGATGATCTTTCTGCTGTGTTCAGGAGCAACACAGCACAAATCAAGTGAGGTGCTGGCTGCAATTGCCCATCTGCTCCTGCAATACCTCTCTCCATCTCCCTTTGCTGTGTGATTTTTGTCCTCTCAGAAACTTTCCCAGCTTCCCCTTCCCAGTTCTATAGGAGTTGAAAGCCATATGCTCCAGCCCAGCCTGCTCCCCAGTTCTCTCCATAGGCCTTCAGTGGGATTGTGTGGTTTCCTCCCAGCCATCTCCTATGCCCTGATAATCCTGCCCTCACAGCCCTGCAGGCTCTGCCTGCCCACCCCACCCTGTGCCTAGCAGGGGCTGCTCCTGGCTGAGAAGCCCAGCAGCTCCACAAACCCTCTCTGCCCAGCTGAGGAAACTTGCTCCAGCTTTTGGCTGCCTCCCCTTCCCTGCCTCACTCCTCTCCCCTGTTCTAGTTTGGAGGATCCCAGTGCAGTGGTGCTGAGGAGAGGCAGATCACACAGATGGTCATTAGTGGAGAGCCCCCCTGTTACAGACACAGCCATGGCTTTTTCCTAGGGCAGCTGCTGAGATTCAGGATTAGGTGCTGGCAAGCCCTTGGGCACCCGCAGTGAGATGTCAGGGGGAAGCAGGAAGGCAGGAACACAAGGCTGAACTCCTTGGATGCAGCCAGCTGGCTCCATGTGCGCCAGTTCCTCCCCACCCTCTGCCAATCCACGCGCTGCCTTCCTGCGTTTCCTGAGCGGAACACCTCGTGCTCCTCACTACTGGATTGCACATAATTGATTTCAGACTCCATCTGATCTCTCAGGATCATTTTGAACCCTATTCCCCAAAAGGCCTGTAATCTTCTCTGCATGGTTCTGTGAATATCTTTTTCCCAAGTGCAAACTCTCTTCTGGGGGGTACTTCCAAGAACATGGTCCTGGGACTAAACAGCAGTCAGAGCATGAGACTATCACAAGGGTCTGTAACAAACTGTAACAATCTTTACTCAGGATACATTTATTCCTCCCCCTTTAGCCACTCTGCTGCTTAGCTAAAATGAGATTAGACTGACACAGCACAGCTTGTTCCCAGTAAACTTATACAGGCAGGGTACATCACACTATGATTCAGTCATCTGTAAAACTGACAGGGCAGTGTGTGGCAACTGCATGGAGTACACGGAAGGTGAGCTGCCTGGCTGGCAATTCCACAAGTCTGTCTCCTTTGGGAAGTACAATATCTGCCCTCTTCCAGCCTTCTGGAAATCCCCTGACTTCCAGGTGCTCTTTCAGCCATGGGGCAGAAATCACAATGGTTCATCCTCAAAATTCCCTTAAGTATATTTCATCAGGCCTGATGAACTTAAGCACATTATTTTATATAAACATCCCGTGTTCTTTACCATTTCTTGCCCACAGTCCTAATGATAACTGCTGGCAGTAGGCATCTGAAAAGAATTTATTATCTTTGTCAGTAAGATCAAAGAAAATAAAAATTATTTTTTCCACTTTTCCTGTAATTTCTACTTTTAAGGTTACTTAATAATCTATTTCTTTGTGGTTTTTCCATTTTAATCCAAATATATTAACAGAAACTTTCTTAGTGGACTTACTTGCCCTTGCTTAATGTAATCTCTCTTGCATTTGACCCTTTCCAGTTCTGTCCCAGCCTGTGTGCAGTATTCTTTTTATTTCTGTAACTTTATATTTGACTGTCTGATCATTAAGAAGCTCATGATGCACCTCACAGTCTATTATCCTGTATTTAATACAAGAGCTTTCTGTGGTGGTGCAGTACATCAGGGACCCTTTAATCCTCTGTTTAAAAGCATGTAAGTGGTGACAAACTAACTATGAACTGCCCCCCACAGCTGCTCTGACCCTGCTGGGAACCTACAGCAGCTCACAAGCAATTAAGCAAGCAAGCAAACAGGCTTCACTTCAGGAGCATTTAGTTTCTAATGGAGCTTGTGCCTTTCTGCTCCACACTAGCACGTGCCTCCCAAACAGCCCCCTCAGCCACCCTATTTCCCCTCTCCTTTCCGTTCCCTTCATCTGCTGCTCTGCAGAGTGCCTGACTTGCCATCAGCACTGAGGCAGGCATCCCAAAGCAGCAAATTACATGACTGCTGAAGGAATTACAGAGGCTCTGTATGGAAATTTCCAAACAGTGGCAATAATCCAACAGGACTCTCTTGCTCTCAAGTTACACAATATGTCAGCTGATAATAACTTTCCCTTCTGGTGTGGTGGAAGCACGTAACCTCTGCCATGATCACACAGGCAGAGGCGGCCACTTTTGTTCATTCTCACCCTCCACAGTACTCAGAAATCTGTAGTCATCATGCCCTGAGCACGTGTGTTGATGTTGTCATCTTCAAATTGAGAAATGAGTGACCGTGAACTGATTTTGAACAATTCAGGTCAGAAATCACATGAGTTTTGACTAGCAATACAGCAAAAAGGCATAGTAAAAGTAAAATCCCAGCTGAGATGGAAGTGGAGCCAACCCAGTTTATAGAAAAGGTTTCACAACATGAAGTTTTAAGTCCTTTGCAAGAGCACGGACTGGGATGAGGGGCCTGCAACCCCTTCAGATTTAGTGTGTCTAAACTTACCTCTTACAAGTGATGCCGCCTGTCAAACACACATGACAGGAAGTGAGACCTAAAGATGTCAGAAATATATAGTAAATTTGTTTATTCAGCTATCCATAAACTGAATAGCTTGTACAGAAGCTGCAGAAGCACAGCTGCAAGACATTTTGGAAACACAGCCTTAATAATGCAGGAGAGGCAGTTTGGGGAGGGTGTCCACAGAAAATGACATTGTGAAAAACAGCAAAAGGGATATCATGGAAGACAGAAAGCCACAGTAATCTTGGCCTATCAGATTTATGGTGTTGTGGTATTTCTGAGACACTTACAGAAGTGAAAAGTGCCACACTGTAAAAGCTACTGTACAGACATGCAGCTGACAGACAATTCCCGCCCTTAAGTACTCACAGGAATGAGGCACAAGATACAACAGGCAGATGAAGCAATGGAAATTGTAACAATTCCTGCCCACTGCACCTCTCAGGTCTTGAACCAGGGTAAATGGTGGCTGCAAATGAAGGTGCTTTTACTGGAGAAGCATTTTTCTCTAATCAGAAAAATTTTGACCAATTTCACTACTCACCATAAGCAAGCATCCAGCAAAAACAGTAAATCCCTTTTCATGAAGGCATTTTGCCAAGGCATGTCCAAAACCTTTGTCACAGCCTGTTATTAGCACCGCCTTCCCTTCAGCCTGTGTGGGGAAAGACAGTCACAGGATACCATCAGACATTGCAGTGTAGGCACCACCAGCCCCTGCCCCACAGCACAGGAGCCACTTGCAGTCCTGCAGCCAGGGCAAGGTACAGCTCCAGATGCAAGTGACAGTGGCATTGGTGTGCACAAACACAACCCTCTCCCAATTACTGTGAAATCATAAATTTATTGAGTTACTGGTCTGTAAGAATTTCTGTTGCCTTGATACCTGAGCTGGAACAGTAACTCTTTCAAGTATCAGTGGCCAAAGCAGAACAGAAACATCTCAAAAGAAGTTAATAATCTCCCAGTTCATAGTAAGAAAAAGAAGCAGAGAACATCCAAATGGCAGGATGTCACTGGGTTGAACTGTACAGCAGCTCTTTTAGCTGCTGAGTGACTGCTGTCTGTTCCCCACCTACTCCCACTCTATGCAGCACTTTCCATTTTAGCATGCAGGGATGTGACTACATGTGAGAGCTTCCTTCTAAAACTCTGCAGTCTTAAGAGAAACAATTTATCAAATCCTACAGTTCTCTCCTACAGTATTATTATCTTCTGACTGACAGGTAAATTGAGAAAGAAGATTTGATATTCCATCTGGTATGACACAACAGGCTTGAGATAGATATGAAAGCAGAATCCCAAATCCTGAAGAGAAGCCTATAGCAAAATGCTGCCCATTTACCCTGTCTTTGCTTGAATGCCATCTTACCACAGGTGTGAAGCAATGAACTAACACTTAACCCAGCTAGAAGGCTGCCAGCTGTTGTGCTGCACAACGCTCCAAACTGAAACCATATCCATGAGGCAATAACGTGATAAAGCAATAAAAATCCAGAGGATGCAATAAGGAAGTGAGGTCAGTTCCATCTCTCTAGAGATATCAGCAACTAATATTGCCTGTTACTGTATTCACAACGGCTGGAATATGAACATACTTCTGTATGAATTGCACTGTTTGGCCCAGTCACATTTTCAGAGAGAAATGGGTCAATCACCAGTGCTCTCTCATCTCTTGCTTTGCTGACATGTGGTGTAGTGAAGCAGCAATAAGGAGTGATTGCAGGATGATAGTGATCAGAGCATTACTGCACAAACTCAGGGTGAGAACTAGCAGAAAACAATAAGCTAGTAAGCTACACCCTGTCCTATAACTCATGTTGAAGTAACTGCTCTCAAAGTGGAGTTAAGATCTGAAGCCGAAACAAGAACTGATCAAAAGTCTATCCTGCATTTATAATACAAACACCCACATTAACATTATACTATAACCTATACTCAGACAAAGAGCACCCAGGTACAGACTACAGCTCTGTTAAAGCTCTAAAGATAGCTAGAGCTAAAGGACAAAAGATAAGTGAGAATTAAATATACAGTGCTCAGTCTGAATTTAATTTAGAGTGACACAATTCCAAGAGTGATGAAAATCAAACATTAACCAGATCACAGAAATTGTCAAGGTCACCTCCCACAATAACTCAACAAGCTGGCTCATGGAAAAAGAAAGGATTTGATTTTTTTTTTCTCTTTCTCTTACTTCCCTAGAGGCTTTACCTCTGAATCTTGAAGGCAGAGGACTTCCCAAAAGAGTGGGAAGGGTGCAGGAAATAGGCAGCTGTAATCACTTCCAGAACACAGGTCAGGCAAACAAAGAAGGTACCCAATCCTTAACCATCATTAGCTCCTTAAAAAAAATATCCCCAAACAACCAAAATGTAGACAGAAATGAGGCTTCAAAATCCTCTCATCTGCCTGTAATAGCAAGGAAAGTGAGGGACAACTTATAGTAGGAAAAGGATCCTGTGATTGTTATTTGCTGTAACCCTCCTTGCTGGTAATAGAACACCTGACAGCATCGTGGCTGAGAACAGACAGAGGCCCAAGGAGAGAACAGACAGCAGCACCAAGGAGAGTGCAAAACCCCAAGGGATGTACTGGATCTCACATCTCTACCTCTGCCTGTTTGTGCCATGCATGATGGACAGAGAGCTCCCAGGGATGAGAGCAGGGATCAACCCCTTTCCCAGCCAAAAGGACCCTATCCCAGGAAAACTTCTGAAGACAGAAAAGCCCAATCACCCTTATCTACTGAAAGTCCTGAGATAAGGCTTAATGGGCCTGTTCCTGAAGTTTGATAAGGCCAATCTGCAGTTTAATTGGACTCAATGCTGAGACAGGCAGAGAGGACCAGTTATCAGCAGTGACCTTAATGAGAATTCTGAAGAACTTTGGGTGTCCCTCTTATCCAGGGTCATAAAGTGCTACCTGGAAACACTTCATGGGAGACAGCACTCCAGTACTGACAGGCTAAGAGCAGAGAATGACTTCTTGTACCAGAGGTGCTGCTGTGGCATGTGGGCACAGCAATACTGTGTATGTTTGCTGTGTGATCCACAACTATTCCTCACAGTTCAGGCAGCCCTAGCAGGGCAGCCTCATTTTAACCTGCAGACAGCTCAGATGTGCACAACTTTTCCTATTGGGATATGGCCACTTTATTAAATAGTAGAATTTATTTTACTAATGCAGGTGATCTATCAGAATTATGCATTTACTGCAGAACAGACTGAAGAAATTGAAGCTGCTTTTCCACCCTGTCTCTCTAGACAGTGTGGGAATACACTATGCTCACCTAAACTTTATCTTTTCCTCATGTGCCATTTGGGGTTTATTTTGATCCTGTTCCCTTTTGTGGCTCCCTGACCATCCCCTGATGTTATCAAACAGATTGATTTTAGGATCAGTGCAGCTACAAAGTAAACTTGGCTTGTTCCTTTTTTTCAGGGTTGGGAAAGTTGAAGTTTTCAATCTCAGGAAAAAGAACTGAAAATATTCACTAAAGGGAAGTTATTTTCTCAAGTGGAACAGGGGTAGGAAAAGTAAGTGAAGCAGAGTGGATGGAAGAGTGAAGTGGGAGGCTGCAATAGGGCCACAGCTGTTATCTGGCCATTCCAGGGGGAAGGACTGAGCTGAAGGTCCTGAAGCAAAAACATTGGCTCAGAGAGCAAGTCATATCCTGGGCATCCAAAGCAGCATGGACAGCAGGTCAGAGGAGGTGATTCTCTGGTGAGACCCCACCAGCAGTGCTGCATCCAGCTCCGGGCTCACAGCACAGTAAGGACATGAACCTGTTGGAGTGAGTCCAGAGGAGGCCAAGATGATCAGAGGGATGGAGCACCTCTCCTATGAGACAAGGCTTAGAAAATTTAGATTGTTCAGCCTGGAAAGGAAAAGGCTTTGGGGTGACCTAATTGTGGTCTTCTGCTACCTAAGGGGAGACAATTTACAAGAACATATAGTGACAGGACAAGGGGGAATGGGTTCAAATTGGCAGTAGGTTTAGATTAGGTATCAGGAAAAAAGTCTTGACTGTGAGGATGCTGATATCCTGGCACAGGCTGCCCAGAGAAGCTGTGGCTGCCCCATCCCTGGAAGTGCTCGAGGTCAGGGTGGATGGGGCTCTGAGCAATCTGGTCTAGCGGAAAGTCTCCTTGCACATGGCAAGGGGTAGGAATTGGATGATCTTTAAGGTCCCTTCCAACCCAAGCCATTCTGTGATTATACGAACACGTTCCCCCTCCAAGTGAAGCCCTGCGGGGGGGCAGCGCCCGGCGCACCGCGGCCCGTCCGAGCCTCTTGCAGGGGCCTCACCGGCCCAGGCCGTGCCCAGCTCGGCGCTTCGTGCCCCTCACAGCTGCCGGCTCCTCCAGCCCAGCCCAGCCCGGCCCGGGCAGCGCCGCTCCGGCCTCGACACCTGCAGCGCCTCAGCCCAGCCCGGCCCGGCCACACGGCCCGGCGCCATTTTGGGGCTCCGGGGCGCCTCTGGCTGTGCCGCCGAGCCCCGGCCCCTCGCCGCGGTACTCACGGGCAGGGCGC
>VZTB01014395.1:54391-116684 GCA_013397245.1 Thryothorus ludovicianus | reverse complement strand
GGGGCCGCGGCAGCCGCGTCCCGGAGAGGGGCTGGGCCGGGCCGGGCCGGCGGGACCTGCAACCGACCTCGGGCCTCGGCCCCTCGCTGCAAACCTCACAAAAACCTGCGGGGACACCAACCGTGCTCCCGAATTTGATCAGACCACGGGAATTTCTGCGGATTAGCCGAGCCAGCGAGCCTCCTGAGCCCTGTCCGCTCCCTGCCCCCCCATCTCGGTGCCCACCGCTGCTCTTCCTGCGGTAATTTCAGTGGTTTTCAGCCCAGGCCTGGTTTCCAGCAGGCCCCGAAGCTGCCGCGGTGGCGGCCCAGCCTTCGGCAGAGATGCAAACCACCCCTAACAACTGGATACCGTTTCTCAGCCTCAAGAAAGGGGGCTGGGAGATATTTTTTTTGTGCCTTGGGTTAGTTTTATCCAAGATAAATATGATTGAAGTTGACTTTTCGTACCAAAGTCTTGTCCTTGAGATGTTTTCCCTCGGTATTGAGTTAATTGGTGGTTCCCTGTGCTTAGTCCAGCATCACCAGCTGCTTAATTACAAAAAAAGAAAGTATTTTTAACTGCGTGGCTGTACTAGCTGTAAAGCCAAGGATTGCTTTGGAAACACATAACATTATTTGTGATTTGAAATTATATTTTTGTTTAAAATTATTTCATATAGCTTATTTGAAATAATATATTCTATATGAGTACCTTAATTTTTGCCTATTTCAGAGAGATCTATTAAAGATGCATTTAAGAAGGAGAAATTGACATTTCCTTTAAATGTCTCCCCGCTTGGTAGTTTACTTATAATGCTTTTCCTTAGTTAAAAGCATCTTGGGTGGCTGAAGGTTGAGCTGTTTGTCTGTATGTGAGGGACTGCAAGGGGAGAAGATGAGTTCCTTTGGACTTTATTTTCCTGTTGAAATACATCGAGTCAGCATGTCTTACAAAATAATTGAGCAAATAAAACAGAGGTGCTATCCTGTGTTGCAGAGCTAAGGAAGAACAGTTTTGCTTCTAGTAGGGTGTGCTAGTTGCAAACATGTTGGCCACCAAGCTGTCCCGCCCTCTCCTGAACTTCTCTGTGAAAGCCCTGAATTTCAAGGACCCGGGGAATGGCTTTAGGTAAGTAACTGGGTGGGAAAGAAGAAAGAGTGACATCTTGAGTGAAGCATGTCGAGGGCTCACTTGGTTTCAGTGGGACAGTTTATTTACAGAGTCACAAGTTGGTTGAGGTTGGAAGGGACTTCTGAAGGTCATGTGGTCCAACCACACTGCTAAAGCAGGGCCTCTTTGAGCTGGTTGCCCAGTTGGCTTTTGAGTGTCTCCAAGGATAGACAACCTGTGCCAGGGCTCAGTCACTGAGCCAAGCACAGCAGAGGTGGACTCTATATGCAAGGAAGGGTTGGGAACAAGTTTGTGTTTAGGTTTATTTTACATTGCAGTCAAAAAGTTGTGGAGTAGAGTGTTAATTCAGTATCCATCGAGAGAACTTTTTTAATATCATCAAGTAGGCCTTGCTTCAGTGCAAAAAACTGTCATATATTTCTGTGACTTCATTAAAGTGTCAGTGAATCCCATTAAATGAGAAGGTTGAGAGGGAGGGTTTTACTGAGAAATGGAGCTGGGCTGAGTAATTAAGCTTTTTTTTTTCTGCAAATGAACAGAAAATTGCCTATCTAATTCTAATTTCTAGCTCTGAAAAAACAGAACATTTATATTGCTGTATGATTGGAACCCTTTTAGTCCAAATTCAGAGCAAGTTGAGTGCTTTCCCTGGCTTTGTTTGGAGCAGAGTTCCCAGCAGCAGTGTGTGTACCACTAATTGTACAAAAGCCATTTAAAAGTGGCTCATGGCCTGTTAAACAAGAACTGCCACCTCCAGTGTTGCTCTACTGCTGCTGATAGTGATGTCCAGCATCATCACTGCAGGGTGCTGTAGATAGCTAAGCTGTTAAGAGATTTCCTGTGCAAACAGACATAGGTCTTTTATCTCCTATTTGCTCCACGTACACCAGAGTTCACCTGCAGGAATCTGCTGTGGCCTTAAAAATACGAATTAATGTTTTATTAACTTGAGGAAAGAATTTTCAGCATATTCTTGTTTTTTTCTTCTTTCGTCTTCTGTTTTGCTTACTGTGTATTTGTGCTTTGTGTGTCTTGTACTTGGGGCAAAACTGTGTTGCATTTGCAAATCCCCACAAGTTGCTAAACCTGCAGTGGAAATCCAACTGTTCATTGAAAGGCAGTTCACTATACCAGTGTCTTAATGCACTGAAGCAGCATTTATGTACTTGACTTTTCAAGCTGAGGACTCCTTTTTTTGGTGGAACTGAACAAAAGTCAGTGCATGATTACAAGCAAAAATTCAGTTTGAGGACCACCTGTGCATTCTAAAGGTCTCTGTTGTGGTCTCTAGAATTCAGTGGTGCAGAATGACAAAAATGGCTTATGGTACACTGGTGTACCATAGGGGGGCTCACGTCACTTCCTGGCTGTTTCTGCTGATGACGTTCCTGCTCAGCAGCAGCCAGCATCTGTTTCTCTTTTACCCTTGCCTTCACGTCAGGATAGGCAGAATGTCAAGTAGGTATTCTCTACAGATTATTGTGAATTGAGTGCAGCAAATCAGTGCTCTGCAGTGAAATGACAGGACCAAACATGACACTGAAAAATAAAACCCAAGTTCATTCAAGTAAAAGAAATGTCGTGAACATTTCTGGACACTTTAAGACACACCAAGAATCTTACTATTGAAGTAAAAGTTTCAATCCAGGTTTGCAGGTCAGTGGTACAGACACTTTGCCTGGGGACTGACCTTTGAAGCAATTAAGTTGGCTATAGCTATTTCAAGAGCTGATTTGGCTTGTGACACTCTAAGTTTAGAAAAACAGGTAAACTGTTTCTGGAAGGTGAGTGAACACCATTGCCTGAATATGTCATCTCCTCTCCCATCTCGTTCAAAGCGTCTGCCTTAGCAGATCCCCTGATTTCTTGAGATATGGCTCAGAGGCCAGAGTGTCTGAAAGCTGCTGTGCCATGTAGCACAGGTCACCCTGGAAGAGCCTGTGATGTCTGAGCTGGAGATAATTGTGAATGATTAAGCAAATTCACTTAGAAGACAGAAAAGCAGCCTGCAGGATAAGCTCTGGGAAGGATAGATGCTGTTGGAGGAGCCAGAGGGTAGATGAAGTACAGCAAGTCAAAGGGAAGGCCAGAAAGTTCTAGGAGGGCAATGTCAGGGCCCAAAGCAAAAGTGAAAAAACTGATAAAGTCCAGAGAGGTGACTAACAAGGACAGAGCTTGGGGTCACTCTGATTTGTTGTTCAGGCTCAGTTTTGATGAATGATGGCAAGACTTAAGACAGAGTGATGCTACTGGGTAACATAGCTATTCTAAATGGAATGTCATTTCCTGGAAGGCATTGTTGCTTTGCTCTGGTCTGTCTTTGTGAATATGTTTTGTCTTCTGGGAGTCACACATACTGTGCGGAGGAGCTTCAGATCTGCATGGCAGGTATTGCTCAAAGACAGTGTTTCTTAGCTTAAACAGTTGCAAAAAGGGGATGTAAAATCTAAGTATCTAATGGGTAGACTGCAGGAAAAGATGTGTCATCCTGGATGAAATAAGGATGGAGCTGTGTGTAAAAGGAGTGAGACTAATCCAAGCAAATTCAGCCTCAGGCTGGGTGTGAGATAAAAAGCCACAGCAGAATACTTTCTTCAGAGAAATTAATAACATCCTATACCCCAACTTTGTGCAAATCTTAAGTGAGGGTGTTGTTTTTGAAAATGCAAACACTGCACTGCCCATTTTGTGAGTGGAAGCAGCTCTGTGCCTGCAGACCAGGAGCTATTTTAGAATGCTTTGTAATACCAAGGCAGCTTCTGGAAATAGCATCAAGGACTTTAGGGAAACAATTGTGTCATACTGTAGGAAACACACAGGCTCAGACTAAGAAGTGTCTTCCCAAATCACATTCTTCATCATATATGTAGGCAGCACTGCATTCCTTTTCATGTGTATGTTGCTGCAGCAGGGTATGGACAAGGTATTCCACATCTGACTGCTCTGTTGTTTTGGGTTTTTTAACAGGCCCGTGCAAAGATTTTCCTTCCCGCTCTTGGCCCCGTGTGGAAGCCGCTCTTATGCAAATGAAGTCGATCAGGTGAGTGTGACTGCAGCTTCCAGGAACTAGTTCTGCTGAGCAGGGGTTTGAAAGTCCCTGAAGCCTGGTGACCAAACTCATCTTTCCAGTTTGTCAGAAAGACTCCATCTGGACCTCTTGAGCATGCTCCACATTCTTTCCTAGCACCGAGCTTCCATTGACGTAGCACGGTATGTGCTGCTAAGGATGGAAATAAACAATCATACGAGTGGGTTTTTTTCTATTTTTGGAACTCACTCAGCAGATTAAATGTTCCACCTTACAGTGGAGGGAATCTGCATGACAAATTCTTAATAAAGCATTCTTTCTGGAGTATAGTTGTTTAAAGACATGTAAATAGATCAGTGTGTCCTCACTATTTCATCTGGAGAGTGGCCCTTTTTAGCAGCCCTCTCCTTGAAGGTACTGACTTGCCAGGAGCAGTGCCAGGCAAAAGGAAGGGGAGTGTTCTGTCATCTTGTCTGTCTTGTGGCACAGAACTCAGCACTGTAGCAATGCTAGAGCATGCACAACTTGCTCCATAATTCTGGAACAGGATTTTGGAGGAACTCTGATCCTTGCATCACTGCTGGGTTTCCAGTGTGAGGAATCTTTGCTGCTTCCACCCTGATCAGTCCTTGAGAATGCTGGGGAAAGCCAAATTTATAGTTTGTTAAAAGAGATGAGTCAGAGTGCATTGCAGGCAATTATTATGTAATCCCACCCACGGCAGCACCTTGGATGTGCAAGTGTTGCTGTTGGGCTGTCTGATGCACCATCTGATTTTTTAGCTTGTTATTTAACTACTGCCGGTCTTAGGGTTAGAAAAAAGAATTTGTAGAGGGAAATAGGTATACTTCCATTTAAATTTAAATTGTAAGTTGAAAAAACAGGAAGACCAAAAAGGCCCAAGCAGACAAAGAGTGATGACCAACTGGTCCTAATTTCATATATTAATGCCAGTTGAATCTTAGGTCTTAGAACCCAACTCTAGAGGGCTTAAGTGCTAGAGAAAGATGAGTGAGCAGTCAGTAAGGTTAAATTATATCCTTTCTTCAATCAAACTGTCTTCTCCATGCCCTGTGGGCTGCATGCACACAAGAGTGGACTCCTGCCTGCTTTGAACATACAGGAACAGTTCCTGATGGAGGGAAAATATGTCTTGGGAGTTGGTATATTTTCGGATTTCAAAATGGATATGAACTGTCAGAGCATGGTGGTTTGCTTAGTGTGTTTGCCTTGGAAGCCTGTTGCCAGAGGTGCTGAACTCCTCCATGTTGGGAGGGCAGTGATCCTACCTCACTGCAGTGAACTTGGTATGAAAATGTGATTTTTTTGTGTTCAGGAGGCACTGGGTGGCAGGAGCTGGCAGTGAATGTAAAGAACATCCCTGGAACAGACTGCTCCTGGCCAAGGACAGGACTTGTTCTGTGCACTGCAAATCACTAATTTCAAATACTCAATTCCAATGCATTTTGTTCTGTTTTGTTTTGCAGATTGGCAGCAGAGCTGTTCTTATAACAGGCTGTGACTCAGGATTTGGATTTGCCTTGGCCAAGCACCTGCATGACAAAGGTTTCATTATTTATGCTGGCTGCCTGCAAAAGGTAGGGAAAACAAAAACTCTTCACCTGTGGCATGTGCAGTGACACACAGCAACTCCCGTGCTCCCTCTCCACTCTGCACAGCTTTCTGCCAAGGACAGGGAGGGTGGTTGGTAGCCCATAGGGAAAGACACAAGTGCTTGAATTTCACAGAGCAAAACCAGGACTGAATGGTATCTAGGGAAGTTCTTATTTAAATCACAACATTTTGATCTATTCCATGTCTAATGAACTGGAATCCCAAATCTAATTTTATAGGCTTAACCATAAGCAAGGTTTGGTGTCAGGCTGTAGTCTGGACCTTTGGCCCTGCTCTCAGACCATATATATTTATGCAGGGCTTATTTTGATTAATTTTGACATACAACAAGCCACCAGTGATTTTATGCCATGTGTTTTGAGCATATTTCTCTATATCCATGAGTACAGCCATGCCATGGTGTATATTTGGGGTCTCCTGAAATAGTTGAGTAGGTTCTGGAGTCCCACTAGTGCAAATGAGAGAAGAATCAGGCCACAATCAGCTTAGTGACACAGCCTTGATATGCTCTGAAGGAGAACTTGGTGTGGCAAAGCATTGATGGTCATGGAGAACAGGAGAGTTTTTGTCTCTCCTTTTGAAGCACTGCACTTTTTTTAGTTGCATGGCCATTTCCTAACAGAAACAAACTCCCTCCTCAGGATATCCTGGGGTGGGTCAGTTAGTTTGATCTAATCTTTTAGCTCACTCATCACTATAAACCTGATACTATTTAAAGAGAATTTGCCAGGTATTCTTTAATGTTATACGACTACTATTTTTTTTTTTTTTTTGCATTATTACTAAGTTTTTGCTTAAATTAGTAGTTTGTTTCTGCTGCATTTTTTCAAAATAGGTGTCTGTCTTGGTAGCTCTGTGTCTTGTGTGTCTCAGTGTTCAAAGATTTATTTCTTAGCCTGGGCTCCCTCTACAGGCGTCACAGCAGAACAGGACACTTGGTACAAGCTGCTGCCTTTTAAAAGGGCTCAAGACAAAGGGTAGATGAGTACTTTTTGATAGATGTTTCTACTCAGCTTTTGTAACTGAAGATCGACATTAGAGAATATAAGAACACTGGAAACTTAAGAAAAACTGTTTAGAGTAATAGCCTGCCTCTATGTTGACAGAAGTCAAAAGCTTCAGAGTTGCAAAGTTTCATATGGGTTTCATTTCCTCTGTTTGAACTGCTAAAAGTGCACAATTTTCAGTGGGCATATCTAACAGTTACTGAAACTTCCTTTCTATTTTTGTTGTCTTCAGTACTTGTTTCACTGAATGCATGTTAGTGGAAAATCTTGGCCTCTGACAATTTCAACATAAGCTGACATGCAGTAGCATGCCAGAAGTCTAAAAGACTTTTATTTACTTCCTCACAGAAAAAGCAGCAGCAAGCTTTGCAGTATCACTCTATAATTAAATATTGCTTCTTTAGCTGAACTCACACACCATGTTCCAAAATCTCTGTGGCCATGCTAAGAATGGTAACAGCAGTTGTCATCAGAAAACACTGGAAAATGCCAAAGCTCCTTAGTTAGCTGAGTGACCTCCCATGTGTCTGCAGGCCATTATACTTTCTGTAGAACAAAAACACCCTCAGGAGACTGAGCTGATTTTTCACTGTGCTACAGGCTTCTCTAGCAAAATCATAAGCAGAATTCTGATCAGAGTATAATTATTGCTGGTGCTGATTTTAGCAGCAGAAAAAGCTTGGTGTTTTTAGATGCTAGATAAAAGTGGAGGTAGAAATAAAGAACATAATCTTTGGCTTGGCTATATTTGACCTAGCCCTGACATAGAGGAAAATACTCTGAAACTTCAGTGTCACTTCCAGGAGTTTGTTTTTCACAGCACACCTGCACAACAGAAGCAAACTGCTGCTTGGGGAGCCACGGTGTCCTCATAGCATGCATGATCCTTAGGAATGCCTTGTCCTTACTGCAGATTAAAAGTATGTGCAGTGCTGACTCTATTAGGAAAGATTTCCTAAAGTGGCCAGATCCTGAGCACCTGACTGTAATTTTACTACAGGAAACATGAGAAAGGAGTGTGGAGTCATGACTGAGGGCAGCCTGAGGATGGATCTGTGCTAATAGTGTGCTTTTTCACACAGAGTTACTTTCTAACATTTTCAGTGGCAAATATACTCATGTGAGAGTCATGTTGATGCTGCATTGCCAAAAGAAAGTGGTAGATTGGATCCAATGAACGCTCATGCTGCAGCTGTTTTATTTTTACCTCTTTGGTTAACATATGGAGGAGCCAGCTGATGCAAGATGAAGGTGGTATTTTTCCATCAGTATCTGTTACCACTGGACCTATGTGATGTTTGTCTCTGCTGTCAGGAGTGTGGTGGAACCTGTTTGCTTTGCTCTGTGTGCTCAGGCCTGTTGCAGCTTGCAGGGGAATGAAAAGGCAGAGGTTCTCTGGGCAAGCTGGCACACAGGCTGGCCACTGCAGGGCTCCACAGGAGTACTCAGAGCCACAGGGTCCTAGAGACCAAGAACACACTGATACAGATACAAGCTGAAGCCCAGGAGCCCCAGAGAGTGACAATGGAAAGAGGAAGGCAAGGCAGCAATGTGCTTTTTCAGTGTGCAATAGCTGAGCCCTAAGTCCACAGGGACAGTGTGCCCTGGGGCTGGCAGCAGAGATGTACTGGTCTCCTGCTGTAGCATGAGAAGATCCTTTCACTGCTGTGTATGGGCCTGGGGGTTGTGGGACAGGCTGCATCCCCTGCCAGGAGACACAGTCTGCCTGACTTAAACATCTCCCATCTGTCCTTGCTGAAAGCCAAGGGAATGCCCTTGTGGGTGTGGGCTAACATCTGGAGTCCAGTTCTTGGCCAAGATACCAGCCCCAGGAGTCCCTGCCTGAGCACCCACCTGTGTGTGGGTGGGAGGGCAGGAGTGAGCTGGCTTGCAGAGCCAGCCCTGTCAGTGCTGAGGACAAAGATGCTGTGGAGGTCCCAGCAGAGCTGTGAGGCCTCTAAGGCTGGTACTGCCCAGAGATTTTGTAGCACTTCATAGAACTGGGATCAGGGAAAGGAGGACCTGGGCCTCATTTTCCTCTGCTGTTTTCAAGAGATTTGCATGTTTATACTTGCTGATTCCCTGATAGCATTCCCACATTTGCCACTTCTATGTTTTCCAGTGCTTTGCCATATGGACTGCTTTGGCACCACAGTGCTTTTGAGTGAGCAACAAACTTAGCACCAAAATCTTTTCAGTGACTCTAACACCACCATCAAACTGCACATGAGACTTCTAACCACTCCTTACTGTAAGCAGTGGACTTCCCTAGGAAGAGAGAGCAGCAGATGCCCTCTCTTAGGGACAAACACTAACTGGTGCTAGCCTGTGGTGGAATATGGAAGCATGGAGGAGAAGACAGGAGATGTCAGGCAGTTATGTCAGTGAAATGTCTCTGAGTGCAGTGTGTGCACAGGAATGAGAGGAGCCAGGAAAAGGGTTTTTGGAAGGCAGGTGGCACAGAGACAGGGTTGTAGGGCCACCCTCATGTGGTATCCAAAGTGTGGTCTGTGAAGGGAACTCTTGCTTGAGGGACAGATGAGCAGCCTGGGCTCAGACTGCAGACAAGCTCCATCTCATTAACAACTGCCTGCTGGAATCTGACAGGGAGTGCCTGTGGCTTGAGGTGTTCAGAGCAATCTAATTTCATTCAGCAGTCAGGAGACAGGCCTGCTATGAAGTGCTGGCCTGTTGCAGCTCAGAGGAAAACAGCTATCTAGCCAAAGCCCCTTATTTGTCAGGAGTGAAGGGCACTCTGATGCTTGCCTGCTGGTGCAGACACAGTGAGTGAGGCCACCTGGAAGGTAGAGCAGTAAGGGAGGAAGAGCTGAGCAGCCATCAGATGATCCTGTGAAATATTCCGTATCTAGCCTGTTAATTGGAAGGAACAGACTTCTAATGAGAGATGATACTGAAGGAGCTTCTTATAGTAAAGACAGGAACGTTCTCAAAATTAGATCATTTTCAGAGGTAGATCTCACCATCCTCTACAAAAGTACTCTGGATTGGCCAGGACAGTCCAACAGCTTCTAACAACAGAAATGATTCAGGCAGAGTCCCAATCTCATCCTGGCATCCTGTGTCTGTGTCCTGGAAGCACCATGGCCAGGCTTCTCCTCTGCAAAGGGCTGAGCTCTGGGCATGGCAGCCCTGTTGCCAGCAACGTCTGGCCCTTGTGAAAATATCTCAGGGCTTTGCTGCAGTTAATTTGCTGGGGGAATATGTACTGGGGGAAACTGTTGTTCTGAGCTGAGAAAAAAAGGAGTGGAGATGGGAAATGAGAGTGAGAAAAAGTTGCTAGGGGGAGACAGAGAAGAGAGCAAGATGCTGGAGAAGATGCCGGGGTGAAGTGCCAGCAAACAGACTGGCCAGGCACCCGATGATCAGGCTCTGTGGCAGCCCTTTGGAGGCAGTAGTTATGGCTTCCACTGCCTGCAAACCTGTGCACAGATCAGCTGAAGGGAGAGAGCAGTGGGCAGCAGTCCCTCTTCTTGGACTGTTGCTTCCAAAGCTGACAGTGTGACCAGCAAGCACATGCAGTGTAGATGTGCAGCCCCTCACTGGCTATTTTGCACCATAACCCCCCCAAGTGAGTTGCTGTGTCCTGTGTCAAGCCAAGTGAAGATGGCACCATGTTCCCACTGCTGCAGCAGAGGGGCACAGCTTGGCTTTGGGAGCTCATACTGGCCAGGGAGTTTTTGCTGGGTGCCTTGCTCTGGCAGATCCACCTCTGGCTGCTTTCTTGGTGGTCGAAGCAGTTTGTACCAGCTGACTTGGTACAGGGCTCACAGTCAGATGGAGATGCTTGAAGAATGGTGTTCTGCAGGACCAGTCCTGTCTGCTCCCCTTCTTCCTAGGGCTGCAGGACTGTCCTGAATATTCTGTGACTGCCCTGTGCACTCTTCTGCTTGATTTGATAGTTGATATGCATTTGATATTCTGCATAGGCTCTTTAGCCAGATTGAAACCAACACTTTCTTCCCCTCTAGGACAAAGGAGAGGGTGGCTCCAAGGAGCTGGATGCCATGAACAGTGATCGAATGAGAACTGTCCAGCTCAATGTCTGTGACAGCAAAGAAATGGACCGGGCAGTGGAGCATGTGCAAAACAGCCTCGAGGACCCAGAGAAAGGTGAGTGTGTGCAGTGGGCTCTGAGGCAACAGAGAGGGCAGGAGTTTCCTTGGCTGGGCTCCAAGAGCTTTGTCAGGGCGTATTTCAAAAGCTGAGCATGTGATTGAAGGGCACAAATCTTTGTGGAGCAGCAGGGCAGAGCAAATGGCCTCTTTGAATATTGTACCATATCAGAAAGGAGCTTCCCACTTCACACAGTGTCTACAAAGGAAACTGCTTTGTTCTCCATGAGCTCCTGTAGGGACATTGGCAAAAACCAGAGTGGTGTTCAAGGCTCTGGGATTAGTGCTTTGTTCCTGTGAACTGAAGTTTATTGTGACTCCCTATCTGTTGTAAAACCTGCCCAGTGCCCAAATATTGGGAATTAACAATGGAAATGTCTCCTTTGCTCTTTCAAAAGGCAAAGGAAACAGAGAGGTTTTCCAAAGAATTCTCATGAAGCCAGCTGGGTATCTTTAATGCTATTGTAGATACTACCATTTAGAGTTCAGTGGGTAGCTGTACTGATTTTCTTTCTGTGCCTGCTTCATTCTACTGGGATGATGACAGCAAATTCTGCTCCAGTACTGTGAAAATCGCCTTTGCTCATACATGTCTGAAACCTCTTCACCCTTTGAAATAAATTTTTCTCCTAAAGGATATCCACACTCAATACAAGGTCGTTTTGAAGCAGAACAGCCACTAGTGTTTTGGTTTGGATTTTGCAAACAAATTTCTTTTGATTTTCTTTGTATTTAATTTTTATGTATGAATATTCTATATAAATAAAGTTTTCTAGCTCTGTATTCTCAAGCATAAGCCAGGATGAAGTTGCCTTTCCTGAGCTTCTTCTGATAGCACAGATCTGGATACAGATCTTATCAACAGGAAAGAGTGAGTTTTTCTAAATGACAGACAGAAGCCTTCCTCAGATTTTTCTCAGGATGTTTCCTGTACAATTGTAATATTATATGAAGTGAGTTCATTTTTTCAAAATTCCTTTTAAATCATTCTTTTTATTGCCAAATAAGTAGGTAGATTCAGTTGTTGCCATTTTGATTTCAACAGAATAAACAGGAGAGGCATAACATGAATGTTCACCCATACTTACACCTTCCCAGCACTGCAGACACTGTACTTCTTATGGTGATAGAAGAGGTTTTACATTGAGAGAATTACTCTTTTGTTTCTTACAAGATCATTCCTATTCTTATTATTTTGCTTCTTTTAAAAAATCATGATGGCTATAAAAAGAATGGCAAGTACGGCTTCAACTTAGACAAGGCTGAAGTTCTCTGTCTGCTGGCTCAGAATTTCCTGGGAAGCCTCGCTGACAGTACTTTGTGGCTGCAGTGTTGGGTGGTACAGGCAGATCTCCATGGTTGTCATATTTGCTCAGGAGACTCAAGTGGGCTCTGGGCTCTCTTCTCTCTGGTCTTCACTGTCACAAGTCATCATGGAAAGCTCTGTTGTGTGGTTCAGTAACTTATCAGCACAACTAATGGTGCTTGATTTTGTCTTGTAGGGCTCTGGGGGTTGGTTAACAATGCTGGGATCTCCACCTTTGGGGAAGTTGAGTTCACCAGCATGGACACCTACATGGAGGTGGCTGAAGTGAACCTGTGGGGGACCGTGCGAACCACCAAGGCTTTCCTGCCGCTCATTCGGAGGTCAAAGGGTGAGTGGCAGACCTCCTGACTGGCTCTTCCTGTAACAGGTCCCTCATCCTGCACATCTTGCTGTGTTAGAGACCAGAAGGTCTATGGCACACCTCTCTGCCTTCAGATACAGAATGTGGTCCCCAGCAGATACACGGTTTGCCTCACCTCTCTTTAGCTACACAGCAAGGCAGCAGGCCTGGAAACCAGTTATTTCACTTTCCCATATGTGCTGCCTTCTCCTGCAACATCCCACACAAGATCTAATCCATTATTATACCTTCTTTTACCTGTTCAGAAACTGTAGCTCACAATATATTACAGTGCCAGGAGCATTTCTCCCTGTTATATAAAGATCAGCTGTGGCAAGGTGGGCAGCAGCAGTGAAAAAGCTTCTTGCAGGGAAGTTGAATTTTGCACAGGGAGCCTGTGATGTAGGAAAAGTGAGAGTTGTGTAGGAAAGGCATGCAGACCTAGAGCTTGCATTGGTCTTAGCATAAAGGGGCAAAAGCTTTCCTGTGCTTGGGCCTACTGCCTGACTAAATAAGAGTATTTTTTACTCTTAAGGCATCCACAGGCATTAACCATTTTGCCCTGTGCTGCAGACCTGAGCTGGATGTGGCCTGGGCAGCCCTTCTTCCACCATGGAAGGTTATTCACTTCTGAGGTCAAAGTTTCTGTTTCTAATGCAACTTAGCAATGAGCCCTGGTAGAAAGTGCAGAGACCTCCAACCTCTCCCTAGACTATAGCATCCATAGCCTTTCAGCAGCATTTTCCCCAGCCCAAATGCATGGCTTCTGGGAGGGAGAAAGGCCTCTATGCCTGGAGCCATAACCCAGTTGTCACATGCAAGAGTGCAGTGAACTTAAGCTGCTTTGCCCATTGGTGGTACAGGAACAATCCATTCCCTTTTGAGAAGCAGACACTCTGAGGCACCACTAGTCTTTGATTTGCAAAGAAAAAAGCTCAATTTTGGTACTGGATGCTTTCCTTGCTCCTGCTTTCAGTTGTCTGGGCTCAGTCCAAATGGCTGCTGAGCAATCCTGTTTTCCCCCATGCACACTCTCTCCAGCCTGTCCTGTGCTTCCCAGAGCACTGAGCTTTGTTTGTCAGCATGTGCATGTTCCCTCAGGTGGAACGTGCTGAGGAGCACTAGCAGTGGGTTTGTTCTCCTGCCTGGAGGCCATTGCCTCGGGCAGCACTGCCGAGGCAGAGCCATGAGCAGGTGTGCCCGGCAGCCCTCAGTGGGTGGATGCACGTTCAGGATCGTGTTGGGTGGTGAGTGCCAGTTCCGGGCCCGGTGCCGTGGCTCAGCTGTGCTCTGCTCTGTGCCTAGGTCGCGTGGTGAACATCAGCAGCATGATGGGGCGGATGGGCAGCCCTGCCCGCTCACCCTACTGCATCACCAAGTTCGGCGTGGAGGCCTTCTCCGACTGCCTGCGCTACGAGATGCAGCCCCAGGGCGTCATGGTCAGCATCGTGGAGCCCGGCAACTTCATCGCGGGCACCAACCTGTACAGCCCCGAGCGCATCAAAGCCATCGCCGACAAGATGTGGGACGAGCTGCCCGAGATCGTGCGCAAGGACTACGGCAGGAAGTACTTCGACGAGCAGGTCAGCAAGATGGAGTCGTACTGCAACAGCGGCTCGAGGGACACGTCGCCGGTGATCGAGAGCGTGGCGCACGCGCTCACCGCCACGGCGCCCTACACCCGCTACCACCCCATGGATTACTACTGGTGGCTGCGCATGCAGATCATGACCCACATGCCCGCTGCCATCGCCGACCGGCTCTACGTCTACTGAGGCCTCCCGCTCCTAAGATAGCCAGGTGGGAAATTCGTTTGAAACAGAGCTTTGTACACACTTCCCATTAGTCCTTTTTAAATTTTTTCTAACCTCATTTCAGAGTACTGTATTTTAGCTCTAAAGGGTTCATTTAAATATCTGACATAACCTAAAAGGCGGTCATTTGCAAGGGATGTTTCGTAGGCAGGAATATGTTATGTTTGTGCAGGGACAATGATTTTTTGCTATTTATTTCATGTAATCCTTTATTTTTTCACCTCAAATATGAAGCTATAACCATTATTTAAACTGTAATTGCTCTGAAGCATTTTCAGAATAATTTCTGCTGATGGCCAAACACAATCTTCACAACTCCTGCCTAGGATGCAGCCTTCACACCACCAAACAGAATCCCTCCATGCTCTAATGGCAAACCACTTCTTCCTCATGACAAAGAATGTTCAACTGACTTTTCCAGGCCTGGTCACAGTAGCCCAAGGCAGAGCAGAGACTTCTTTAGTTTGAGGATCAGAACTCAAAATGCTCAAGGTGCTGAAACTGAGCAACTGACCCCGTCCTTTTCTCTCTTAGAATTATATTGAAGAAACATTAGAGAAAAGGATCAGTCTGCTTTTCTCACAAAGCAGTTCAATGACCCGGGGACTCAACCTTGCAGACTTTACCCACGGGAGTTTCTTACTCATATGAGCATTCCCATGACTGTGAGCAGCTTTACGCACAGGACTGCAGGTGTCAGGATTGGCCTGCAGTGACATTTCCCTTCTCTTCACCAGTACCTGAACATGAACTCCAGAGGTAACTTGGAGAGGAGTTTCACTCGAGCTCCTGTGGTTTGTGAGGAGCACTGTGGAGCAGATGGAGCAGAGAGGGTTCAAGTCACACCAGTGAATGCCCTTCTTGCCAGGGACCTCACTTACAGCCAAGAAGTATCTGTACAGCACCTTGCACAGAAGGGCCTTAACCCTGACCAGGCCTCCAGTACTGCAGCACAGGTGACAGTAACAATAATAACTTCCATTGAAGGAGTCACTGAGCTGAAATACATGCCACATGACATAGATCTATCAGAACATCCATAACAATAAAGTTAACTTTAGGAGCAGTCTCATTTCCATGATGGTTGTTTACATGTCTGAGAAACGTTTGTTTTGTACTTTAAGAAAAGAAAAGGAAAAAAAAAAAAGAGCCTTTCATGGGGAATTCAGGAAGGGTAATTTTTTTTAAGCTTGAAAGGCAAAAATAAAGAGTAATCAATGACATTGTTTTAGCAAAGTTGAAAAGATCTCGTGCTCTAGTAACATCCTGTGACATGATCAAACTCCTTTGGTTTAATAAATGTATACATGAATGGTAACAAAATTCAGAGGCTCCCTCTCTTTATTTTTGAAATATATAGGGTGAAGGCTCATACTCTGTGGAGGTGAGGTTCATGCCTGTTACACACACACATCACTCAGAGGTTCATTTGCAGTCTTGAGCCTTTCATGTCTGTACTGGATATTGCAAGACTTTTGTAGGAGTGCCAGCTGTGTCCTGCATCTCGTGACAAAGATGCCTAACCCCTGGACTCTGTGTATTCACAGCTCTTAAACCTGCATTTGTGGTGGACTCTTACAGATTACAAAGGATTATTATGGATTATTCCTAAGGGATCAAGAAAGGAAACTGAGCTCTGGAGAGGGGAGGGTTGTGGCAGTGATTCAGCAGGGTAGCACACAACAGGTCACTGACAGATCCCAAATAAATTCCAGGGAGAGACTGGCTGGTTTCCAGATCTTCCTGATTTTCTCCAGAATCCCAGCAGTGGTAGCTACATCTTGAGTGGAGGGTGTATTGCCTTGTTTTCCAATAAAAGGACTCTTCTCTGGGGCAAAACATGAGTTTGAACTACCCAGCAGGCACAAGGCCTGAATTGCAAAGCAGAGCAAAACACCTGGATAACACTGTCTGTTTCAGATGTAACAGAGAGAGAAAAGCCTTTACAGGGGGAGTTCTTGTAGTCTAAAATTTAGTTCTTAAGATGCCAAGTAGCATAAAAAAATAATATAATTCCACCTGGGATGTTAGCTCCCAATTTTACTGCTGGGTTTTAATAGAAGCATCAGTGGAATTAGGTTTGGAGGAAACCGAGTGCACAGCCAGGTTATCTCAGTTTAGCTCAGAGACCCAGGAGCAAACGTGGCAGATGTTCAACAGCACCGTGTTCCTTCCCAGCCAGAAGGATAAAGCTGAGCAGGGATAACTGAGCTCACATCTACGTGGCATTTCTTCTGGAGGCTCCTCTGAACTCTCCCGTGAGGTGGCCCCAGGGAACTCTGGAGCTGTGCCACCACACCAGGGCTGGAGGAGCTGTGACAGTCCCGCTGCCCTGCAGTGCAAATCACGGAGCTGTGTGCTTTCATTCCATGGGGGGGCAATGGCTGGGGTGCTCCTGTGCATCCAGAGTTGTTCCAACATTTCTGTGTGAGTTTTCCTGACACTGGGAGAGTTTGGCAGCAGAGTTGTGGTCAGGAGGGCAGCAAGCTGGCTAGTTTTTCTGCTGGGATCTTGGCAATCCCCTGATTTCAGGGTTTGCCCTGAGAAGCACATTAAAAGCTAATCCCCTCTGGGTTTGCATGACTGTCCTTTTGACTCAGAGCACTCGAGGTCTGCCTGCACGGTGCCATTGCAGCTCCTGGAATAGCTTCAGCCCAAGTTTATTTGAAAACTGATAAGAACAAAAGAGCACTTGGCCAGGCACCTGGTCCTCTGTACTCTCAAGGCTGCCTCGGTGGCAGCTCCTGCTCCCTCAGGAGGAGCTGGGAAGCCTGAAGGGGTCAGTTTGTAGGGGTGCACACACCTGAGCTCCTGTCTGCTCCCAGCTGGCTGGAGGAAGGGCTCTCTCTTCCCAGATTTCTTGCCAGGCAAAGACCCTTGGCAGTGATGCAACAGACCTCACTGTGCAGTATCCCTTAGGCAACCTGGAGTTAAAAATAACTTTCCCTTGGGTGGTGGGAAGCCGCAGAGATGGAGTAATTTTAACTACAGCTGTTACATCTTGTTCTGAGCCTTAATGTGGAAATCATGGAATCCTATCCACTTTGGAAGTCCTACCCACTTTTTGCTCCTGGTGATGAGGGTAGTGAGCACCAGCATTTAGTGACTCCTTAATGCCACTTTATCAGGATGAAGTGCAGGGATTTCCCAGTTAAACAGGAGATCATTTCACAGCCAGAAATTCACACACCTTCAGGGGACCTGCTCCCAGGCCCGTGCCTCAGCTCCCACATCCTGGCAGAGATCTGGCCCAGGCTCCTTCCCGGGTCTCAGCCCTGTGGGTGTGGCTGAGATTTACCCTGGAGTGGCAGATTGGAAACAGGACTGCTCTGGAAACAGAAAAGAGGAAAGGACCACTCATGTTCAGGCAGAGCACAGGATGTTTTCCCAAATTGAATTAAATATAACAATTATATAGGTCCTCAACTAAACATAAAAGTAGCTCAGTTGCTGAGCTACAAAGCCAAATCCCTGTCTATTCTGAGGTTGGACTGAAGCCAAGGGGGCCTTGCTTCAAGGTGTATATGCAGCTTCTGGCAGTTGAGGGCTGTGGCTCTGGAAAGAAAGAATCTCTCCAGAAAACAAGGAGGGAATCATAACCCTAACTCACACATGTGATGACACTTCCCTGAGAAGGTACTGCTCGGGATCACTGCACTGGTTTCTCTTCCCTCTTTCCCAACAGTGATGTAGGGCTCACAGTGCAGCCTTGGGTGCTGTGGAGTTAAATTGGCAGTTCCCTGTGTGAGAGGAAGTGCTGGCCTGGTATCCCCAAAGCAGTAAGCAAGGAGTGCTTCCTCACTGAGCAGGAGTGCAAGAAACAGGGGATGCCAAGGCCAGGAGCAGCCTGTGCAGCTGTCACAGGGCTGGCCACCCTTTGCTTAACACTAGCCATCACCTGAGCACCACGACCTTCTCTGGGTGGTGGGTGGAGGGGGTGCTGTGGGTGTGCCCCAGTGCTGGCAGTCAGACGGGGCAGCAGCACATCTCCACTCTGTCAGCTGCAGGGAGGGACTGCCTGGAGCAGGCTCAGCACCAGCCCTGCCAGCAGTGAGGGTGGTGATGGCAAACAGGGGGATGCCAGCTTGGCCTGTGTTTCTGGGGACCTCCACCCCCATCATGCAGAGAGGGATGTGCAGTGGCACAAATGCCATCCTGCAGCTCTCCTGCAACCAGTGAGGGACAGCAGAGGTGGTTGCCTACCATTTTCTACTTTCCAAAGGGTCTCAGGGCCCCAGGGCTGCCTGAAAACCACAAATCTGTTCTGCTTCCATAGCCAGCAGTCTATGGGGAGCATGGGCATGAGAAGTCTGGCTAAGGTGTAGGTTGTTCACTTAAAATAATTTTTGCTAACATAGTGTTTTGTTAGTGGTTATTTGAAGATGCCTTTTTGTCAGCATCTGATCCCATATGAGTATTTCTGACTTTCTGGGACTCTGCCACCATAATGAGCTGGAAGAGGGAGTGGACCTGGCTACAGCCTCCTCCAGTCATCCTCTCTCTCCCATCCCTAGCACAAGGTTGTGCAATTATTTGTGTGATGTGGGACACCTTCAGCAGAAAAGCTTGGGAGACCTGTCACCACCCACACGAGTCCTGGGGAAACAGAGCTCTCCCAAGGCAGAGCTGCTCTGATTTCTCAGCTGTGCAGCAAGCAGGTCAGCCCACCCACAGACCACTCGGGATCTGTGGTGCTAAGGAGCTGTGCCCTGGGAGTTGCAACCTCCCTGCAGCCACCCCAGACAGGTGCAGGCCTCACCAGGGACTTTGGCTGCCCTCCCTTTGCTTGTCTGACAGGCTTCAATGTGCTGGTCCCTGGGGTGTTTGCTCCCCTCACTGCTTACCTCTCTATCAGCAAGTGGGGCACTGAAGAGAGAGCTTGTCTTTCCCAACAATCTAGTCCCATGAGTTTAGTCTTTTATGTCCAAGGAGGACCTAGAAAACTAAAATCCCCCTTCTGATTTGTGCAGGCATTCATCCTTGAGCTTTATTTTACAGCCACAGTGGCAAGTTGGGAAGCAACCGGAGCCTGCTCGCCTCCTCTCCAAATACCCACACACCAAAACCCCCAGAAAGCTCCTTGCTGGAGCTGGGGGTGAAAGTGTAAATGTTCCCATCCCCGTTTCTTACCCTGCTGTGAATGTCAGGAATAGCCTAAAAAAGCTCTGGAGTAATATCCGGAGTCAGATACCACTGTGGTGGTATTTCGACTTTGCCTGGAGCAGGATGAACCATAAATCTTGTGAGATAACGTGTTGCCACAGAGACTTCCAGCCAGTTTTTCAGGCCTTAGGAGCCTTAAGGCTGCCAGAGCATCTGAGCCAGCCCACCCAGAGCTGGGCATTACTAGCACAGAAAGCAGAAGTTTCTGTCATATCCATGAAAACAGGGTTAGTATTTGGTGCTTCCCCTATCTGAGATCTTGGAGGTGTTGTGGGGAACTTTACCAGGATCCAATCTACCACACAGTGAAACTGGGGTATTTGTTGTCATGAGACTGAAAGTGTGACTGGTCTGAAGGAGAGAAATTATAGATTGATTAAGCAAAACTTTGGGTTATTCTTGATGTCTCACCTCTGAATCTGCAGTGACTTTAAAACAGACAAAGATCTTACTCCCTGATGGGTCATCAGGACCTTGCCAGTGCCAGCTGGGGTTCCCCACCCTGACCATGGCTCAGGATCCCATTTCAGCCCTGCCTATGGCTGTGCAATCCATCTGGGGATGGAGGATACTGGTCTTCAGCCTCACTGGGCTGGATTCATCCCTACAATGCCTGCATAACCTTTCTCTCTAATGGACAGAGCCCATGATCCTGCTCAGGGCAAGAGCATCACAAGGGGTGATCTACTCTGGTGGGAATGCACCTGGCATGCTGACACTGCTCACACTCATCCTGCTGCACTTTGCAACGGTCCTGGTGGCACCAGGGGGTCAGCACCTCCCTCTTTGTCCCGCCTCTGCTTCTTGACCCTCCTGCTGCTTCTCAGCCTTCCTGCTGCTTGTCACTGCGGCGTGGTCCCTGCCATCCCCCTGTAGCCCGTGGATGTGGCTGTAGTGGATGTGCCTCTGGCTGGATGCTGGCACACAGCAGAGGGTGCTGGATCAGCAGGAGCAGAGGGAGCTGCTTTCCTCTGGCTGGCAGCACTTTCCCTGAAGCTCCTTGACACTCTGAGCCTGCTCTGCGGGGATCAGCTATGCTTGGCAGAAACCTTGGCAGATGAGGGAATCCCCTTCCACCCCATGGAGAGAGGGATTTGCACTCCCTTTGCTGATGTTTTGGGACAGCCCTACCTCTCTGTGTTGTTATCAGGAGTTTCCTGTGGCACTGAGTCCCTTAGCAAGGAGCTCACCTGCTTGGAGCAGCACTTCCCACAAGGAACACCACTGGCCTGCCTGTGCACAGGAGTCAGGGGACCAAACCCCAGCACAACCCAGCCCTGCTTGGATTGATGCTGCCTGGACAGCATTCCTAGGGATGCAATCCTTCCTCTTCACCCTTTGAGTCCTTCTGAACTCTCTCCTTGTTTCTCAGCTCCTGGGAGATCCTTTGGGCTAATTCTCAGCCAGATCAATGCACTTCCAGTTGTGTTGTAGGCACTAATGAGTGAGTGCTTGGCAGGGTGAGTTGGGGTGGAGGGGCAGCAAGAGGCTCCCAGACTTTCAAGAGGTTGGTAAGTTTTATTTTCTGCTATTATTTCTCAAAGCAGGTTTCCTGTGTAGACTTGGTGGTGTCAGTAGGTGTGGGTGGGTGTCCTGTGGGGCAGCAGGGGATGCTGCAGGATGAGATAGGCACACAGGGATGTGGCAGGGGTGACAGTGGGGGACAGTGTGAGGTGCCCTGAAACCTTGAGGCGCTTTCAGGGATCCTGCCATAGGATGGGTGTGTGTCCTGCTCTGACTGCTGCTGGAGGGGGGTGGTGGTCAGGAGGACAGGCTGTCCCCAAGATGCTGGCCCTAAACTGAACCCCCTGGAATCCTTCCAGCCACCTGCCATCGGTGCTGTGTCCCAGCTGCATGTCCTGAGTGCTGGGTGGAGGTGAATAATCATCCCCAGGCCCTGAAAAGTTCCCTTTCAGCCCTGGCAGATGAGAACAAGGGGTGTCACATCCACCAGAGATGATTCTGTGCTGGCACAAAGCACAGACAGCTGAGCCATGAACCAGTGCTGCTGGCCAGGCACAGGATGGTACCACATCACGGGTATGGCCCCAGCCACCACCCTGAAAGGCCCTTTGTGGCCTGGCTGCTGCACCCAGAGCCTGTGCCACAATCCTTTCTCTTGGCCTCTCGCTTGTGGCTGCATCCTACAGATGCCTTTGTGACTTTCTGACCCCCTGCAGTTGTGCTTGGGTTTGCACTGCAGTAGAAACCCAGGCCAAAATCCATCAGAAATTCCTTTAAGTGGAGCGTGAAGCAGGAGCAACATGAATTTTTGGGGGTTTCCTCTAGATGTGGCCACTCTTAAGCTGTGCTGAACAGAAGGGCTCATGTGCCAGTGTCTGGGCTGTGATGCCCTCCCAGCACATGCATCCCATCCAAATGCCACATGTCCCACATGGCACTGAGGGTCACCAGCTCTGTTCCTGGCGAAGGCCCAAGCCAGAGCTTCTCACATGGCCCCAAGGTCTGTGTGCAGGAGCTGCCCTGATCCTGTGTGCCTGCTTACACACAGCTCTGCCCAGCCTCACTGGGTCTTTGCTTTGCTGCTCTGTCCCTCCCTGGAATGGAGAGTTTGCTGCTAATGCTGCTCCTTGGGAGCAAGGAGGGCTGTAGGTGGCCCTAGGCTGGGCTCAGCAGTGTGGGCTGGCACATACAGGAGGTCACACCAGGGAGGCAGGAGTGGACAAATGTCCTGGTGCCTGAAAATAACTTCAGGCATTTTTCTTTCCCATGCCAAGGAAATGTTGTGGCCCTGGAGGACTCCATCTTCTGACTGCTGTTTCCTCTCTTGTGTAGTTCTTTAGTAAAAACATCTAGGCATGTTAACTCCATCCCAGAAATGAAAAAAAAAGTACCAGAATTCCCAGCCCAGCTGATAGCCAGATCTCTGAGGAGGCAGAACACATTATACAGCCTGGCATCTCCAGGGGATGCCCACCAGGCTGAGCTCCTGCTCCTGGAAAGCACCACTCCAGCACTGCCTCCCTCACAGCCATCCAGCTCCCGGCCATGGAGATGGGACTGCCAGGATTGCTGAGAGCTTTTAAATGTACTTTTTGACAGGATTCATTGTGGTTTGATACAGCAGAGAGAAAGGGAATCCACCAGGAATTACCCAGTGCCCCGTGGATGTCTGTTAGACTCCAGTGAGTATGAAAGCAGATGAATTTTTTTAAGGGTTTGGTAGAAACATTCTTTGGGCTCCACTCTCGGCAGCACTTTGAGCTGAGCTGGTGGCTTTGATCCCTGGAGCAGTTGGGAGCACATGGGAGCTTCTGAGGCACTGCTGTGGTGAGCAGAGGGCAGACAGGGATTTTGCTTTGGCAATGCTGCTATTACCTCAGTCACAACTCTTTTGGAGGATTTCTGACAGCAAACGGGCAGAGCTGGATTTTAGCCAGCTGGTAACCAGGTGGTGGACGTGTCTTCAGCTGTAACTGTACCAGTACACATTGCAGTCCCACAGCAGAATTTCTAAAACATCACATTCCTTAAAAGACCTAATTTCGGAGGAAGCGTGAGTGCCGTCCGTGGCAACACCTACTGAAGCATCTGCAGCAGTCCCTGAGCATCCAGAGGGAAATGCAGGCGCGGCTGTTTGGAGATGCTCCTCCCAGCCTGGGGCTCTTGGCAGTCGGAACCGGCTGTGGGTCCCCCCGCAGGGGCTGAGACCCCTCTGACAGGCAGATCGATCACCCTCCCCCCCCTTGGGGATCAGCCCTTTTGCAGCCTGGCTGGAAATGCGGACGGCGTGGTTTCGCTGTGAGTCACCAAGGGTTTGGTGGCTTTTCCCTCCTGGCAGCTCCCGGCTCTCCAGCTGACAGCGTCCGCTCCTGGCCCCGGGGAGCAGAGCTGCAGCCCAGAGCCTGGGGAGAGAGGTTTGTGAGCTTTGTGTGAGTGCTGAGCAGCC
The DNA here is from genome assembly GCA_013397245.1 of Thryothorus ludovicianus. Classification (NCBI taxonomy): domain Eukaryota; kingdom Metazoa; phylum Chordata; class Aves; order Passeriformes; family Certhiidae; genus Thryothorus; species Thryothorus ludovicianus. The sequence continues at coordinate 93,214 of VZTB01014395.1, read as the reverse complement.
TCAGGGGAAGCCACTAAGAGTGTCAAGTATTATTCTGGAGATCTTTCATCTTTTTTGGGAAAAGTGACCCCAGAGATGGGTGATGGGGGGGCTGGACTTCCCAGAGGCCCTCAGTGAGGGGGATCTGCTCCTGTGGGCCTTGACTTGGTGCCTGCCGTGCTCCCTTTCCCATCCCTGAGGCAAACAGAGCTTCTTGTCTTTCCTGAGAGCACAGGGACCTGCCCAACTTGCTCCTCTCTGCCAGCAGGAGTTCCTGATGTGCCTGGTTTACAAGGAGGGGTGAGTTTTTAATTAAACTGAGTGTTACAGCTGAGGGACAGGACAAGTGACAGGTAGGAGAACCTTTTCCTGTCAGATGGGACCAGAAGCAGCATCTAGGAGCTGAGGGGAAGCCTGGCTGGGCTGCAGTCAAGGAGCACTTCAGGGAGGGAATTTCTTATAGTGTGATGTATCCTGACTGCTGCCTTTTCTTTGATGTGGGGAGGGCACAGAGCTGCGCCAAGGTGTTGACCCACAGCTCAGCTGCTGGGAGCAGGCACTGCCATCAGACATGTCCTCTGCTCCCCAGTCTCCTAAATCATGACAGGCACGTGTTTGAGCACCAAGTGTCTCAGGGCTGTGATGGATCCTGGTGCTTCCAGAGGTAGCTGCTCCAGGCTCTCACCTGGAGTTTGCTCAGCTGTGACTGTGTCTGGGCCCCACAGAGTCTGCAGCCCCTTCCAGCTCTGCAGCAGGCAGTGACTGTGCAGGACCTCAGACATAAACCCTCATCCTCTGATTTGTAACCCTCCTTGTCTTTCCTCTGCCCCTCACCCTGCTGTAAGCTTCCTCCCTGGGCTGCAGCTCAGGCATCTTGGGCTCTCCTGAGCTCTCTGCTCAGACTCCTGCCACCTTCATCAAGGCTTCTGTGCCATCCAAGACTGTTCCCAACCTTCAGAAATGCTGATAATGCCCCCCTTAGTACTCAAAGACTTACAGAGCCTTGCAGCAGCTGTAAATCGTGAGAGCTGTCTTTTGTGTAGAACAAATGTTATTTTGTTTGTACTAGAAATAGGTTGGAGAAACTGTCAATAAACAATTTTGGAAGCATATCCCAAAACAATATGAAGTATCTCAGGGTGCATATCCACAGTGGGCACTACCAATGTCCTGCCTGAGAAGCCACTGTCTCCAGCTTCAGCATCAGTTCGTAACACCAACAAAAGCCTCTGGTGTAATAGCAGCCCTGTCATCTGTGCTCATTTATCAGTCTGTCTGCAATATCTCTAATCAAGCCCATTATTTATTGTTATAAAATTGGCTACCTAGAGCAACTGAAGGCTGCCCAGGGTCAGGAGGAACACAAACACCATTTCCTAACTCTGACACTGAGGCTCCCCACAGTGAAGGCTGTCAGTACTATTTGCAGCATCACTGTGCAAGGGGAAGACAATTACTGCAGGAGAACCACTTCTCCTGGGCTTAGTGATTCCCCAGCCTGTGTGGGTGCCATTAATCCCCACGGGAGTGGGGGCAGGTGGCCTCACAAACACACTATTCCCTGATGGGGCATTGCAGTAATGCTGGCAATGCCGTAGAGAGGTTCTCCCTGCTCTGGGGGAACCTTTTCCCCCCCAGAAAATACTTGGAGAGGGGGCAGGACTGCTCTGCAGCTCATGGCACATTAGCTGGACCATGCTGTGGGCTTTTCCAGTGATACCTGCCACCTGCACTGGGAATCTTTTCTTGCCTGGCAGAGTCTTTACCATTGAGCTTTTCCCTTCAGCAGCAGCTGTGCTGTGCAGAGTGAGGTGAAAAGCTCATCCTATTCACTCACCTCATAGGTGTTCAGGGAATTCCTAGACCCTCTGGGGCTCCCCACAGGAGGGATCACAGGTAACCTTCCTGGATGAAGCACCTTGAGCCCTCCCCTCCCAGCAGCACTGTCTGTGTTGCAGCCCCTCTGCCAGCTCCTGGGCTCTGCTGGGGGGGAACAGCTGGGCCACTGGGGATGCTCCTCTCTGTCCTTGCACCCCTGGAGTGTCTTGTCTTTGGCAGCCAGGTCCTGAATGGCACCATTCTGCACTGACTGGTCTGACACATACAGCACTTGGCACAAGCCATGGAATTGTCAGTTTGTAATAGAAATGTTGCCTGCGAATTCCCTCTGCTCCTCAGGAACACCTAAAATCCCTGTGCCTTACATCACATGGTTGTGTAAAAACATAGGTGACATTTAGGCACAAAAGGCATGATTTAAGATAGGATGATACACAGAGGAAACTACACTTCTCCTTCCCATCAAATGCTTGTGCATGGGATTTACTGACTGCCATTGCAGAGAGGAGGCTTGTAGGAAAAAAAACCCCAAAAACCTTCTTTTCCCTCAAGCTTATAAAACCTGGTAAAAATCTGTGTTCATGTGTTATTTGTTGCCAGAAAATATTTGTCTGACAATCATAATCACTGCTAGTATCTCCAATGTGTCTCAAAGCTTAATTGTCTGATAATTTTTGTTAGCAGTGAGACAATTCTTGCCTCAACCAATAATTATCCCATAGCAGCATATAGCATCTGTGTGCAGCAGCTCTGTGTGCTCAGGAAAGGCCATTTGCCCGCTCTCCTGTGAGCCCCACAAGGCATGGCATGGACTGCAGAGCTGTGCTGTGGGTGGTGATGGAGGTGAGGAAACCTGGGCGAGGAGTGGCTGTGGGAACGGGAGGGCAAGCAGCAATACAGGAGAGACACAAACACGAAGACTTAAGGCAGTGTGAATTCGTCTGCCAGGGTGATCTGCTCAGAGGGTGACAAAGTGTCCATGGGCTGGTTTTTAGGGGTTCCCTGGCAGAATGCCAGCAGGAAGAGGAGGTGCTGCTGTCCCATGGGGCAGAGAGGGCTGCACCCTCCTTATCCTGTTGCAAGAGGTGCTTTTGCTCCCCTGAACCCTGAGGTGAGCAGATGCTCACACAAGCCCTGCAGCAACTCGATCTCGGGGCTCCCTTGGCAACGGCAAAGCCAGAGGAAGGAGGAATTGCCCTTCAGCATGCTCCAAAAAGGCAGCATGCTGAAAAATTCATTACCCTCAGACTAGTTTTAGCCCTGCTGTAAAATACATTTTGTGTCTAATCTTGGTAACACGTCGTCTGTTCGCCACCAGCCCGCCAGAGCGTTTCACTGCCGATGATGAGTAACGAGAGGAGCCGCCCTGCTTGGCAGGCGCATATGGTACCCTGCTCTGGAGACACGTTTCCAGGCTGTTCTGAGCTTTCTTCGCTTGCAGTCACCAGCACTCGTTTGGCAGGTGAGATGCCGCCTCTCCGGCTCTGGGGGCGGATGGATGTGCCCAGGGATGACGGGCGAGGCTGAGCCTGGGGCGCAGCCCGGACATTCACACGGGGCTTGTATCCCTTCAGGTCTGTCCTCCAGAATGAGCTGTGGGGGCTGTGTCGCACCAGGTCACGGGTCATTTCTCCTTGTGGGCACCTACAGCCCGTTTAAATCTGCTTGAAGTGGTCTGCGGAGCTGAGCATCCCTCAGGCTCGGGAGCTCTGCTGACCCCGAGAATAGGAAACCAAACACCGAGGGAAGGCAAAAGAAGTGTTGCTGCTTATGGGGAACGTTTGTTGAGTAAGGGAAGAGGAGCTCTCATGCCCTGTATGAGCTGATGGATTGATCAAGGAGGAAGCCAAGCCCCTCAGGGCTGCAGAAGCAGCCGAGATCTGCGCGCCCGGGGCCGTGGCAGCAGCTGCTGCGCTCTCCGCCCTGCCCGGCTCCGCCGCCACCCTCCGAGCCCCCCGCCGCCTCCCGGGCCCTCCTCGCCTGCCCCGAGATGATCCCAGCCACAGATTCCTGTTTGGTTCACGGTTTGGTGTAAGGAGAGGAGGTTGTAGCATCCGCCTTTCGCTCCCGTCCCTGTTGCAGAATGAATCACCGTGATGAAGGAGCTGAGCCACAGGCGAGAGGCTAATTCGCCTTGTGACGGTGATTCAGCCTGCGGGGTGGTGGCAGCGTGAGCAGAGCTATTGTTTCTCCCCACCAGCTGATGACAAAAGTGTTCTTGCCCCTCTCATTGTAGAGGAAGAAATACGAACTAAGTGAGGTGTAAAATAGTGATGAGTGATGTTCCTGCTCCGGGAAACAGCCTCTGGTTCTCAGCCTGCGCTGCACCTTGGTGTGCCAGCAGGCAGCCGCGCCTGCCACGGGACGCTGTCGCTGCCGGTCCCAGGAGCAGCTCTAGGCCCACACGGGCAAGAGCTGGCCCGGTACTGACACGGGACAGGGCTGGCCCGGTACTGACCCGGGACAGGGCTGGCTCGGTGCGCCCCGAGCAGCGCTGCGCTCAGGCAGCCTGGGAGTGCCACTGCCAGCTGCTCCTGCGGAGCCATCGGCAGGTCCCTGCAGCTGTACGTGTCACCAGCACCCTGAGAAACCCCCAGCATTCCCTTCACGCAGGGGTTTGCTGAGCCACGGCACAGCCATGCGCTGAGAATGGGACCTGGGATTTGGGCAGTTCTACAGACCACAAAACCAGTGAAGTCTGCTAAAGCCTGAGTGCTGTGACCAGCAGGGAGTGGTTATGCCCTGCTTCTTGTCAAATGAGGTTTGGGGGCATCAAGTGAAACTAACAGAAATATGTTCACCACAAAAAATGAGGAAAAACTTGTTTACAAAATTTGTTTTTAAGTTGTTGTCTGTTGCATGGCAGAGAGGCTACGAAAATTTCACAAAGATACAAAAAATGATTCATTGTATTAAGAGAAGATAATACCTGGTGGTCACTAAGTCAAATACAACCCCTCAATTAGGAACTCCTTGAACCAAGTGTCAGTAGGTGTGGGGAGGAGATGCAGGAGTCATGCTTGCAAGGTTCCCTGGACATTTACCCTCCTCTTGGCACACACTGGGAAGAGGTTCTGTCAGTCCAACTCGTTGTTTCCACATCCCTTTGCCCAACATATGTGTGAAATTTATAGGTTCTTGCATAAGTAATGCGTGGACTTTAAACAAATGCTCCAAAATCCAGCAGGGTAAAATTAATATGAAGCTGAACTGGAAAACCCTAAATCATCTTTTACTGACTTTAGCATTTTCTTCTCCCAGTTATTTACATTTTGCTCATTTTGTACTTGCAATTTAGATGAAGCCCAAGGAGCTGCATGTCAGATTAATGCATGACTGATAACAGCTTCAGGATATTCAGGCAGCAGCAATATGTGTATCACTGACAGTGAATATTCATAGGGATAGATCAGCTTGGAGGATTAAAAGCCACGTCCTAGAGGGACGGATATAATGAAAACAGGAGTAATCAAGTAAATGAAGCAGAAAAGGTGTAGCTTTATTGGCTTTTTATAGTCACTGTCTCAGTCTCCTTCAGTTTCTAATTACTTTGCCGGAAGATAACAGCTATTAGCAGTGGCTACAGATCCCGGGCTCTTTGAAGTCCTGAACAATAGACCACGGGAGGTGCTACAGGACCTTCTTCATCTTCTCCCTGGTCTACATCACCCCTGGGTCATGCAAACTGCTGATGGCTGTTTCCACCAGCAGCGCTGCCAGTCACCTTTGATCACAGCCACCCTTGCAATACTTCAAGGAAAAGGCTTTATTTCAGAAAAATAAAAATGATCTGTCGCCTGATCATATCATAACAACTCTGAGGAAGGCAATCCCTCTATCTACCTGGCCAGGGAGGAGGTGCAAACTGTTTTGGGCAGTGCTGAGATCTCACCAGGGAGCCTTCCCCCCTCCTGACCACCTGGTTCAGCCTGGTGACAGCAGCCCCCCAAGTTTGCCTTGGCCATGACTGGGTATGAGTGTGAAATAAATCATAAGGCTCATTATCAGATCCAACAGGCACAGTGAGATGCAGAGTGCACAGAAGATCAGCACTTATCTCTCAATTAAATCTGCAGTCTGAAAATTAAAACCCAAATGACTCTTTAATTGAAGTGTGTTTTCCTTAATTTCTAGGGACTTATATTCCTCCTGTACACAACAAGAGCCTCAGATAATTTTTCCCACAAGATAAAAACACATTTTAACTGTTCACCATGTGTTTTTGCTCTAGTTTCACAGCATTAAGATGTTAGAACATGCAGCCCTGTTTCTACACTACAAGCAGATATTTGGTTGCCTTGTCCACTGCCAGCTGATTTCATCTGTTTTGTGTGGGTCTTTGCAGCATAAAAATAAAGGATTCACTTTAAGAATGGAGTTTTCATGTTTTCCATGTGCAAAAACCATGGGAAGGTCAGAGCTCTCCCTTCCTAGGTACCTGGTACCTGCAAGATGCTGCTCAGGACTTTTTGCAGCATTTTTGCACAACCCTTGTTCCAGTCTAGGAACCTGCACAAGTGCTTTTGCAGATGGAGAGGTTGCTCTGGTCTCTTTGTAGGTGTTCTCTGAATTAGGCAGTTCTGAAATGGAAGGCAAAACCATCCTCTCCTTGGATCACAGAAAATAGGTCAGGAAGAAATTAATGGATCTTCCAATCTGATTGCTTATTATCTCAATCAACCAGATGATGTAATCACCTTCATAAACAGTGGGACTGTACTCTTCTTACATGGAAGCTACAGACACCCACAGTTCTGATGAGAAGAAACCTTGTTTTAGAAAAAAAAATTATCCAAAAGTACAGCCCAAACTTTAATTGTGGCCAGCTGATATAAATTTGTTCCTGTGGCAGCACCAGCCTAGGCAGTTGCTCTCACTCCCAGCTCCTCAGGTTCCCGTTAATATATAATCACTTCTGTTCTCATTTGCTTTTTCGTAAGAGAGGGTATGAGATTAGTGGGGTTTTAGCTGGACTCCTGGTTTGCTGTCTTTGTGCCAACGTGGTGGGTTGACAGCAGCATTGTGCTGTAAGTACCATGGGAGTGAGGGCTCTGCAACAGCTGGAGGTGGAGCTGCCCCGTCTTTGTGTAATGGAGATGTGACAAAAGCTTTCTGTCCCCAGAATCAGTACTTTGCTGCAACCAGCCTAAGGTTGTCCTTCAAACAGTATCAATGCAGATCTCCTTGAATTTGCATGAGCAAATTCATTTAGACCTTGTTATTTGATTTATCACCTCTGGATGTGTACTGAGCGATGGTAGAAGGCAACTAATCCCCAGTCTTGCTTTCGACTTCAGCAGATTCTGGTTTGTCCTCTAATGTTGCAAGAACGCTGAAATAAGCTCTCTAGGAAGTGTCTTCTCTGCTCCATATTTAGGGAGGGGTTTTGTTGTTTTGTGTTGTGAGTGTTCCTTACTTCCTCAGGGTCTCCTAATAAACCAAGCCACAAGCTGGGAGATTGTACATCTCTGACTCTCTGCCCGCTGTGTGTTCATCCCAAAACTTTGTGAGGCTGATGGGCTCAGCTCCTTTCCAGGGACGGGCTGCCTCTCTCCCAGCAGTGCTCCCGGTCTCCCAGGGAGCTCAGCACAGGGAATGCAGCTCCCACATCATGTAGGTGCTTTTGTGGAATGTGCAGCTGCAGGTTGTAGGCAGAGCTGTGTTTTACTGCCAGGGCTGTCCCCCTTCCCTGAGCCTCTTGTGCACCTCCCTGGGCCAGCAGGGGCTCATCCTACCCTGCTCAACCCTGGGGTGCCCCTGGGCCTCCCTGGACTGGAGGCTGTGTGACAGTTCTGCTCCAGTCCTGCTGGGGAAGCAGAGGGGATAGGGAGATGAAAAACAGTCCAGCCATGGGAGAGACCAATCCCCAGCCACGCAGACCCAGATCTTGAGAACATCAGGACAATGCAAGCACTCATCCACCACGATCTTGACTTTCAAGCTGAATCTCCCTGTGTTTAGCCTGGAACGATGTTTTCCTAGTCCTCTGAAGTGATGAAAGTTCATGCTTCTGCTGGAAATCTTTGCTGTTTGGCTTGTGATTCAATGTACTGGCTGTCCAGAACAGCTGCTGTTTGGCCCTCTCTGGTCTAGCAAGCTGAACTGCAGGGCTTTCCTTTTGCCTCCAGTGTCATCATATCCTTGCTTAACCTCTTATTCCCAGCAGCCTGTGCTGCTTTCTATACATACCGCTGTTGTTTTAGAGAAAAAGTAACTTAAAATGCTCCCTTCCTGGAGACTTGGAAGATTTCTAGTTCTGCCCCAGCATCAGTGTGGCACAGCCTCACTTTTTTCCTTGCTCTCATGCATTTGCACTGCCAAAAACCCTGGTGTTATTTGCTGATTAACTGTCCCTCCCCTCTGCCCCACCTCTCCATCTGGCCCTGGGCAGTGCAGCCTCTCAGGGCTCCCTCCCCCATGAGCTGGAAGATTGTGTGGATTTTCCTGTGCTACCAGCAAGTTTGTTTTCCTCTGTGTTTGGGCTCATCTTCCCCTGGGCTGTGCAGCACAGAGCTGCTTGGCTGGTGCTGCAAACTGTCCCTGTGGCCTGGAGCTGCCTGATTCTGCTGTGTAAGAGATTTCCTCACATCCGTGTTACTCTGAGTTTTCCCTGTTCCTGTTGCCATGCCAGAGAAAGCAGGAGGTTTCTCTCCTGTCCCGGGCAGCAGGACAGTGGTGGCCCAGCACTGTGCTGGGGCTGGCTTGGACATGGATTCACTGTGACCAGTGAATTAGCTGGATAAGGGCAGGTCTGTGGGTGAATTTGCTGGGAGGACACAAGCGAGGAGCTGTTGGGAGGGGTCTGGGCTGTAATACATTTTATTGCTGGTCCTAGCAGCTGGGAACTCAGGCAGGAGATCACCCCTTTGGCAGCCCACACTAGTGAGTGTTCCGTTTTTTAAGTCTTTTAATCAAAATCTCTAGGTCTTTGTGATTTCTCTGCACTCTGTGGACTTTTATTTCAATTTCTGATGAGTTATACAGGGCTGTTCTTTGCCTGAAGTGTTTGAACACTTTCAGATGTTGTAAATGCTGCTGCTGCCCAGGTGTGAAGCACTGCTCTATGTTGGTGATGGGGAGCACTGCCCCAGGTCTGGGGCTCCAGTGTGGCTCCATCAGAAATCTGGCTCACAGGAGCATGCCAGGCTGACAGTAAGAAGGACAGAACTGGAGTTCAAAATAATGAAAAATTGAAGAATTCTGCAAATCTACACTGTATAGCAAGGGACATGTGAAAACATCAACTTTATTCAGATTTTGCTGACATAAGTTGCTGTCAAATGACTTTTCCTCACTCTCTCTGCAGTCCTATATTGCTGTAGATGCTGTCCTGCAAGCAGGAGAACCTACCCCTGATGGCAGCACAAAAACTCTTTCCAGGGTATATTGCAATGGGCAGCTTGTTGTGCAACCACCATGAGGTGTCTCAGATGTTACCTTCTGCACCATTTTTTGTTTTGTTCTTTTTTCTGCCCTAGTGGAGTCCCCCATGTGTCCTGATACTGTTTTGGCTTTGTTACTGCTCTCACCCTTCAAAATGCTCTGTTACTTTCAGGTTAGCCATCACCTCCCAGCTCAGTTAATCAGACTCTCATTAGCTTTGGTCCCCTGCTGCTTTTTCCCACTCTGCTGCTTTAATCCTGCTCTGATCTGACAAGCAAGGCACATGGAAACAGTGGCTAGGATATGCTCTGGAAATAGTTCTGCCCTTTAAAGCCCTTGGTCATGTTTTTCTCTTTGGTCCTGAAATCTTTCCATATCGACCACTGTAACCTGCCACCAGAAACCTTCTCATGGAAACAACTGGTGCTTACATCCTCCACCATGTGTCTTGGCAACCCAGGGGGAAAAACACATTATTTTGAGTGCAGTCAAGGTGCAGGGGAATTGTTTACTGCCAGGCAGTCCCGTGCCATGCATGCCCAGGAGCTCCTCAGCACCCTTGCTGGCAGCTCAGAGGTCTTGGCTCCTTCCCGTTCAGAAGGAGCTGACAAACAGCAGCTCATGGGCAGAGCAGAGACTGGGGGTGGCAGATCAACACAGATGGGGCTGGGAGGCAGGAGAGGGGCAGCTTCACTGGAGGAGGTGCTGGGTTAGAGCCCTCAAGAGAGCAGCCTGGGAAGGAGGGTGGGCTGAGTAAAGCACTGAATAGAGGCTTAAACTTTACAGTTTTTTTAGGATATTACAGCTCTGATATTCAGTCAGAGATAAGTGTTCATTCACTTGATATCTTAGAAGCTATTGAGAAAAAAAAACATTATTTGGAGTGCTGCTTTGCTTAAAGAATAACTATTGATGTAATAGTGACAAAATCGTTCTAGCATCAGCTGACATATGCTAGTCAAAAATATTTTACGTGGAGAATCTGGTGAGGGTGCCTCTGTGACATGTGGCATCCTGTTCCTGCACATTCATTTCTTTCCATGCTTTTGAGTTTTCATTCTCTTTAGTATCTGATGTGTGATGTAGGAGAGAGGGATAAGAGATGAATAAATCAGAATAATGAGCAAGAAAATTTTCTCTACTTGCAATTCAGAGTTTTGAACAGCCTTTTTGATGAAACTCAGAATGCATGAGTGCTAGTTGTCAGCAAGGAACAGACAATTGCAACATATTCTTTCCACAGGAAAGGGCCTTGCAGCCTGAGGCAATATTTCCACAGTTTTCCAATGTCTCTGGTCACTTATAACAGCTTTTCTCTGTTTTATGCAGCTGTGGTCTGGCATGCTGTATGACAGGGAAAATTTTCAGCTTATGGTTTGCAGACACTGGATTATTAAATAAGTCCTGTGCAGACAGAATAATGTCTGCCTGTGGGGTTTTTCTGGTTTGGCTTTTTTTTTAATTCCCTTCCCTGAGCTGGAACAATTTCTTTCTCAAAACAGCTCTGAATGTCTTTGCCTTTTCTAAATGCAGGCTGATTCTGTCCTCTCTGGTGTGTGAAAACATGCAAAGAGTGATTCCACCTCCACTCCTAGTAAGCAGGGCAGGGTGGAAAGGCTCCTAGTTTTTGACTCCTGTGGAGGTTACATAACTAAATCCTCTAGACTTTTTGTGCTTATTTATGCTTGGGACACTTACCTATTTTCCTCATGTCCTGCAAAGCAGCCCTGCAGGAACTGGGGTTCTTGTGCTGCAGGTATAGAGAGCAAAGAGCTGCTGCTTTCCTGCGGTGGTGCTGTGGGAACAGGCGCGGTGCCCGGGCAGGGTGGCACTGCTCCAGCAGCCAAGTGCTGTGCTCAGATCTGGTGCTGGCAGTGTGCACTGTAAGGTGTAGGCCTGGGACTTCTGCTTCCTAACACTGAGGATTTGTTTTGCAACTTGGTGAACAGAGCTAACTCTCCTTCTCAGTGCTATAGCCAGCAGGACACAGATGGATGCAGCCTGGCCGTGGCCTGGTGGGGCCCAAGCTGATAAAGGGCAGGTATGATTTGCACAACACTCCAGCCTGCACTGGCAATGCTCTTGTGTGGTGTAACTGCAGCTCCAGAAAATGCCTCATCCCACCAAGAAAGAGCCCTAGGCAGCAATGCAGAAATAGCAGGTCTGTATTGACCCATTAAAGGGGGGCTCACCTGCCAACAGGCTGGGTTTAGCTTGTGCTTTGCCACCGCAGGTGTTTGCTCCTGATATTTCCCTCCCTCATGTCTGGTTCCTGGATTCCTCACAAAGTTGCACAGATGTAATGGTTCAAAAGCTTTTTTTTGGAAGAAAAATCCAAGGAATGGTTAAGGTAGCATGAATTCCATTTAATCTTTATACTAAAAATTTTCTTGGGAGAAACTCTCGTGCATTCTTAAACTCACAGAACTACCCTGGATGTCACTAGGGCCAGTGTCTGTCTCTAGAACTGTCTTGAACTGTGTTCCCAGGCACTGACCCTCTCCAAAGCCTTGTGTCTTTGTCAGCAGGTTTGGATTTGCAATGGAGGCAGTCCCTACCATCCTTCCACAGTGCCATATTAATATACAGTGAATGACAAAACTATGCATTAATAGCACTCAAAATCCAAATCAAAACATCCTGAAGGGTGTCCAGTTTCATCTGGTGTTGAAAAGGGAATTTCTTAATCAACATCAGTGCTGCTTGTCTGGAGTAAAAAAAGAGCAAGTTAATTATTCCCTGCTTGACACAGAACTGGTTTTGCGTGATTTGCAGATTCTGATCCTTGTCTCCTTAATCAGCCTCTTTTCTCTCTCACCACCCACACAAAGCTTCTCCTTCTACCTACTTCTAGTTCCTGTGTGATGATACTCATTGTTACCCCCGTTCCTGGTGCCAGGATCAGAGCACTGACATCAGCCTCCTGCCACAGCTGATGGAGGCAGCCCTGTCCTGCTGGGCACCTGGGCAGAGCATCCCATAATCCAGGGGCTGTCCTGACCTGCTGCATGACCACAGGCACTGATGAACAGCAAGATCTGTCCTTCCATCAGCACAGCAATTGCTGCTGTGCCCAGGGCATTGCTGAGGGTTCTGCAGGCAGCACAACTGTACGGCCATAGACAGGGAAAAACTAAAGTTAACTGACTTGCAGTCTGGAAGATTCTATTCAAACCTAACCCTGGAAAACCTGTCTGACTCCAACAGAGGCTTACTTCTGTGAAAATTCCTTATAACACCTCAGTTGCTCCTCTGTGTGTTCACACCTGGAGGAATGTGTTGGTTTCTTCATAAATATGCACAGGTACAGCAGCAAACAAATTTCAATATGAGTAAGAATAAGGTAATATTGTATATGTGAATTTTTGCTGATGTTATTTTTCAGCCAGGAGAGTTACACTGTGGGCTATGGCTTGGGTAACCCAATCGCTGTGGATTGCAAAAACTCATTTTCCATGAAGAAGCCATGTCAGAGATTTCTAAGAGATAATTCTACAGCTACTTTCTGTACTCAGAACAGCTGAGTAAACCTGTTTTACCCACAATATAAAGCAGTTCAGCAAACGCATGTCATCTGGAAAACAGTTTTAACACGAGGGATCATGAGGCCAAATTCCAGGGGCAGGAATGCTGATGATCTTGTACTAGGATATTTTGTTGGAATATCTGTCCCTACCGCTTTGCTTCCTGAAAAGAGATGTGATATTTATGATTCATAATAAAGGAAACCCTTATTCAGATGCTCTAACATTTTAGAAAAAAACCCTTCTGATCTGGAAGTCAGATGGGAAGGGGGCTGAGGGGGGCAGTAAACATACAAATGATGCTGCTGTAGGAATGCAGGTGTACAATCTGCTGCTGCTGCTGGCCCTGAAGAGCCAAGGCTGGGTGGGGGAGATGTTTTAGTGTGAAAAAAGATTAGGTTATGCTGACTATGGAGTGAAGCAAAGTCTTTACTCAGATTTATCTGGTTGGAGACTCCTCCAATTTGAACCCTCTCCTAACCTGGGTCCCCAAATAGCTTTGTATACCAGCTTGGTGGTCTCAAAAAGCATCCATCTTCAGAGATAATGAACTCCCCAACTCCTGATGGCTTTAAAGGTAGTTGTTTTGAGTTTTTTTTACTGCTTTGTACACTGACTCATGTTTCAGATATCATTAGCATGTACTTAAAAGATATTTTCTAGATTCTACTTTCAAGATCTGTCCCACTGAACCAGTATGATCCTGTTGTGTTTTTTAAAGTCAGCTGGTAGAAAAGTTATTGCATGTGCTCATGAGGTCCTTGGTTTTGCTTTGTGTTCCTGGTAGGAGGTAAGGAAGCTTTTGGTGATTCAAATCAAAGCTGTTTCTCTACCTGTTCCCTTCTCATGTAGACAACAGATCAGAATCAAATTGTACTGATTATGCCAAGGAATTGCTGCCTCAGACAAAATTAAAAAGAGAATTGGGGGTAAAACCTGAAGTTATTACTGTGAATTTACATATGAAAACTTGTTTTTAATAACTTTCCACATCACAAAAATTTCTCACTGGAGAAATAGGTCACTTGAAAAAATCATGTATTTGAATATTTTTCTGGTTCACCAGGAGGCTTGCTATTTTGACATTGTGAAAATATTTTGATGTTAATTCAGCTGGCACTGCAGTGAGTTATAACCATTGTTAAAGTAAGTGCACAAGAAGAGAAATAGAAGAACAAAGATGCTTTGAAATATGCAATTCTGTGAACATAATTACTAGGGGAGACATGAACATAAAACTAAACTTCTCTATTAAAGTGAGTGTTTATTATTTCTCAAGATTGTTCTTTTACCAAAAAGAACAAACGTGTCATTTTGCTATACAGATGTTTCCAGAGGTTTCTGTTAAGGTCATTCCTGCTGAGTGCAAGGCAAGAGATGCAGGGAATTAATGGGCAGCAGAACAGAGAAATGCTGTGGTGCTTGCAGGGGAGGAAGATGGCCCAGGACAAACCCTTGCTCTGCCCCAAATGCTGCACATGCATCTCCCTACTGGCTCCTGAAAAGAACAACAAATTATTCTCTTCTGAGAAATGTTTATGTAATTGCTACTCTAAGTGAAAGAAATCTCATGATGGGTTTAGAACCAAACTTGTAATTTCCAGTTTCCCCCTGCCCTAGCCTTCTGTGAGAGAGTTTCAGGCCTGTTTGGGGAACAGGGGACCAGATTGCTTTGGTTTCTGGCTGTTGCTGCAATAATGCTCATCTTCCCCTCCTCCAATCCTGTCCCCAGGGAGTCCAGATGGAGCAGGTGGGACCCTCCAACCCTTGATCCATGACAGGCAGCAACAAGTACACTACAGAAGTGCAGATAGGGTGTATTTTTTTCCCTATGGAAGCCTGTAGACATGCCTGAGCTCCCTTCTGCCTTTGAACTGCTCCTGAAGGGTGGGTGCTGCTCTGCAGTAATGGGTGTGACAGGGGTGTCTCTCCTCTGATATGTCCCTGACTGACCAGCTACCACTTCAACAACACTGGTTGTAGTGTCCCTGTCGAGTTCTTCTGATCACTGCTGCAGCCTTTCCAAAATTGTTGTTCCCCAGCTGTTTGGCAGTTCCACTGTGACCATGAGGGATGGCGACTACTAGACTACAGGAACTGGGACATTACCAAGAGGCAGGACTTGGGAGGTAGAAAAGTGTCCCAGATGGCTGGGTTTATACACTGAGAACAGCATTCATTTATGGATTTCACTGTGACTTCATTCTTTTGCCTGGGAGAGCTGAAGTTGAATGGTATCATGGGCATGGATAGCTCTGGCTGATGTGGAGAGCTTTGGGGCTGTTGCTTGAACTGAAGGGCTTGAAGGCATGGGAAAACTGAGGGTCAAGTCCTACAGGCACATACAGATGGGGACCAGAGCTTCCTCTGGGGAGCTGCCCCACTGCAATATGTCCTGGTGCTCAGACCCTGGGCATAATCTCTCATCAGCTTCATGGACTGAATGCAGCCTCTTCAGTGATGTCCTGTGCCATCAAGAACTAAAGAAACCTGGTGTGGACAGCACAAGGGAAGGCTGAGGGAAGCTCAACTCTCCTTCTTGAGCACAGTGGTGGTGCCAGTATTGCTAGTCAGGCTTGCTGAGTGCATGCTGAGCTGCAGACACTGAGAACTCTCTGTTACAGGGGCAGTGCAAGAGCTCTTTGCTACCTTGACAAAACCCACACTGGCTGAGCAGTACTTGGTGTCCTTGTAGCTGTCTAATAGAGCAGGGATGCTGATTTTTTCCATTGTTATTATTAGCAGTGAATTATAGTGTTCAGCCTCTGAAAAGACTAGTGTTGGTGGAGAAAAATCTCATGGGATTAGTGCTTTGGCTCTCACTGTGGCACTGCTGGGATGGGTGTAGGACCGTGTGGGGACACTCAGAATAGCCCTGCTTAGATCAAATCCCTTTCTGAATATTGCTTTTTGTAGAACTGTGCTTTTCTGCTCAGTTCTGTAATTCTGAATTGCAAAGGCAGTCATGACTGACTACACTTCTAAATATTGTGATAGTAGAAGTCTTTCCTGCTGCTGGCCTGACACAAAGCACTGCACCACTAGCAGGCAGCAGCAGCTTTAAATGAGCTCTGCAGACTCACAGGGAGAAGATGATGGCTCCAAAGGGGATATAGCTTTAGCATGAGGGCTGGACAGTCTGTATGACCACATTAGTTAAATAGTGATGGGGAAATGGCTGGTGAATATCTGCAGCAAGAGGGAAAAGGACTACGTGGGTAAAGGTGTTGGGAAGTCTGGTCTCTGAAGGAGACAGAGATCTCTGCACAGTTCCCACAGTTGTTTCAAACCAAGGATTTTTAATTTTCTGGCGATGCAATTAGCCTTGCTGTGAAGCCTCAGCAATAGGTATTTTACCACATTCCTTGGGAACATTAGTTAATTAGTTTACAATTTTAATTAAAATTGTGCTGCTTAATTTCTTTGAACTGTACTGACTTCAGTGGTGTGGTGCCATTATCTCCCAGAACAGAAGGACACACCTGATGCTGTCTGGCTCTTGACATTGCTGTGTGCTGTCTCTAAGGAAAGCCAGGATGTCCAGGCACTTTTAGTGCTTACAGGCACATTGGTGTTTCTGGGAACATTTCCCTGATACATGGTAATTTCCCCTTCTGCACCCAGACAAGGCACCTTTGTGTCCCACTGCTTTTCCCACCCTTGCTGAAGAAGTCATGGACTTTCTCAGTGTTGCAGAGCTCTGGACATGTCTCCAGTGGTGAGGAGACAGGTTAGAGATGCAAGGGGCAGAATGACAAGGCTGGGTTTGTGCAATCTCACAGCGTGTTGTTGGCTATGGAGATGGGAGAGAAAAAGAATGTGTAGGTAAAGAGCCTCCTCTGCACCTTACCTGGCAGTGCCTGGCTGGTACTCAGCCACATCAGTCTCAGCCTTTGCTGGAGATTAACAGGGCAGAGATGTATTAAATGCTCTGCAGAGCCTGAACAATGCAATTACCCTCCAAGTGAGGCAAGAGTTTGTGCCAAGAGATTTTTATCTTCCATGAATGAGCTGGAGAGTGAAGGGCTCCTGGCTTTTATGAAAGGCAGGAAACTCCAACTCTCCAACTACTATTTTATGAGCCAAGAGATTTGACCACCATGAAGCAATGTCTGTGTCATTAACTTGGCCAGACAGCCAGAATATGTCAGGACAAGGGTGGTGACTAATGCTGCTAGAAATGCTCCTGAGTTACTCGTAAGCTGCTGCCCTGGAGCAGCTGCTGTCACCCAGGGGTCTGCCCTGGCAGCACCAGAGCCTCTCTGTCAGCTCCCAGCTCTTCCTGGCAATGCTGCAGGCGCTGTGGCCTTACAAGCACTTTGGCACAGTCTGAAGTGAAGCTCCACAAGTGGAGAGAAGCAGGCAGCAAGAGGGGAGTGGTGTTTCTAGGGAACGGGAGGACTTTTCTGGTGTGGGTATCTCTAACTGCACCCATTATCCTGCCCTGTCTGCTGCTCTTCACGAGTGAATCCCTTTTGATCTGGAAATGAGTTTGGCTTCTTTCCTTGCTGTCCCAGTGGTGGGAGGGCTGCTACTGCAGCCCAGACAGCCTGGCCACTGCTGCTTTTGGTGGCTGAAATAACTGTTTTTTCCTCTGTTGTGCCTGTTCTCTGGTGTGCTCTACAGAGGAATGAAGCCTCCCCTGTTGTGTTTTGCAGGACTATACAGCCTTTTAGTCCTTGCTAGAGCAGGCTGGTCTCCTGCTGGTGTGCTCTTCCACGTCTGTTGAAATTAATCCAGCTCTCCTGAATGTGGGCAGCAAGAGCAGACTTTGCTTGTGCCAGAGAAACAAACCACATATCAGACCTCACAGCAGATCCTTACGGACCTGTGATAGCGATTCCTCTTCAGGCTCATCCTGCCTCTCTTAACACTTGTTTCTGTTTCTTCCCTTGTAGCCAGTTCCTTTTTGTTCCCTGTCTTTTAGCAGAAGCGTCTTCAGTTTGTTAATCCCCCTTTGATGGCATGTCAGCTGCTTCTCTGAAGTCCAAAGGGATGAGCTCCAAGTCTTCATTTGACTTTCAAAGAAAGAAAGAACAAAGTCTGACAAAATTCCTCTTTGCAGAGTCCACATTTATTGTTACTGTGTACTTCATTATCTTGAATTATTTCAAAATTTGTTTTAAGATCTGGCTTTCTACTTTAGTTAAGCTACCAAGCCTCAACCTTTCCTTATCACTTCTCCCTTCTTAACAACAGCTATTGTTTTGCATTTCTCTAGTCCCAGATGTGCTCAAACCCTGCTATTTCTGCAGCCTCTTATGTCAGTCCACTCCAGTATGCAAAACTATGTTTATTCCCCACCTGAAAATGGGCTGAAAATGGTGGATTAGTGTTTATCACATTGTCCATCTTGCTTCTTACATCACATCCAACATTATTTGCTTTATATTAAAAAGTCAGGCAAAGAGTTAACTTGGTTTTGGGCCATCCTGAGATTAGCATTTACCCCATTTTCTCTCTAGAAAGACCCTCCCTTCTCCTTCCTTTGATCTACTTTTTCTCATGTAGCTGACTAAACTTGTCTGTTTGTGTAATACCTCCTGTGAGGTGTCATTTGGTCTGAGGATTGCCGGAGGTGATAACCAGATGCTTTTGACCCGCTGTGTGTATTGGTGCCTTTGCTCTTATTCCCTATTCCACTGCATTGCAAATTCCTGCATGCTCCAGCTACTCTTTTGAGGTGGTTAGGTGTGCCTTTGGCTGCTGTGCTGCTTCAGACCCTTTACCTCTTTAGCATGAGATACAAGTACCACAGCAGCTTTTCTTCCACTTTTGGTCTTGAGTTCCTCACCTTAGCTGATTCCTCATTTCCTAGAGATGATCAATTTGCCTTTTGGAATTAGGAATTTGGGATCATGCTTCTTAGAGGTATGTTGTAAATTTCTATGTGCTCAATTGATAATATTTTATTGTTATCCCCTCTTCCTTTTCACAAGCTCTGCCAGTGAATGCTGGAGCACCCATCACCATGTGTCTCTCTGAAGGGCTCCATGAATCCCGTGGTGCTGCAGTTTCCTGTCTCTGTGTCTCTGTGTGCTCTCTTAGCTCTGTAATCATCTCCACCTTTGTCTCTGCTTCAGAGGCACATAAATCTCTGCTCTCCTGTTCACTGGCTGGTGACTGCTTAACTCCTTGGCTCTCCTGCCTCCGTCAGCCCTGCCCTTTCAGTCAGGGCTCAGCAGTTCATGGTCCACCAGCTGGGAGTGAAGCCTAAAGAGGAAAAGGCCTATTCATGCGGATCAGGTGATGGGGCACTCCTACAAAGCCTTGCCCGCAGAACAAAGCATTTTTGGGGATTGCCAAGTTGCCTCTAAGGATGCAAAAACTACTTCCTGTTCAATTCCTTCCCTTAACAGAGGGAATTCAAAGCTCCCCACACAGCCATGTGGTGCCTGTGATTATGTGGGCACAGTGCAACCTTCATGGCTGCTGTGCCCTTGGAGGAACTGGCAGAGAGGATCACAGCTGGTTTTAGCCTACTTTTTGTCAGCTTTAGCTAAAAATTATTAGCACACAAGCTTCCTCCATACCCTCAAACTTGGACAGTCAAAGCCTTTCCCTGTTGCAATTTGCAGATATTCACACTCTGGTTAATAATATAATTGAGATGTTTCCAGTGATTTAAAAGACTTCTGACTAAGCTCTTGGCATAAAGAGGAAAAAGTGAAAGCCAGAGTCAGGGGGAATCAAGAATTCAACAGAAGCCTTTGAACCAGCTTTTGATTTACATATGAATAACATCGATCTGCAAAGGGAATTGTGTCCAGTCATCTCCAACAGAGGCGCCAGGCAGGAGCTGGTTCCATGCTGGGAGTCCCCCCCATTTCCTACTAGGATTATTTTCTCCACCATGCTTTTGTGACTGTGCACTTCTGCCTTCTTACACAGGATCTCACAGAGATATGAATTCCCTTGATCTTGGGGGCAGTGAACCAGAGTGCAGAGTGACTGTGGTATGCAGAGCAGGGATAGATGTGCAGTCCTGAAGGTCTGGGAGGTGTCACATGCTGATGCAGAAGCAGAGTTAGCAATCAAGGTGTTAAAGTGCCTCGGTGCCTGTGCTGGTGGCAGGACAGCCCGGCAGGGACATCTGCTCTGCTGCCAGGCAGTGTCTCTGTCTGGGTGCTGACCCTGGGACTTGCGTCAGCTCCTTGCGTGGCTTCTTGTCAGTTCTGCTCCTGAAGGTGCTGGAGATGAAGGATTTTGTGGGTTTTTACTCAGAGGAGGCACTCGAGCATAACGTACAGCCTATAAACTGCTTAGAAGCCTCTAAGCTTTACTTACTGTTCCTTCTGGGGTAACCAGCGTCATGTGCCAATCTGACTAATGCTTTTTAAAATGCAGTAGATTAAAGGTGAATGTGTTGTTTTGGATTAAGCATTGGAATGACAGCATTTCTCATTGCTGTTCACATACAGCTCGTCAGGGATGATGAACACTTCCTCTTCCTGAGCTCTGCCAGTCATCCCTGAACGTGACAACAGCAGTTCAGTGATTTCATCCCTGCCCTCTTTGCACATATCCATAAAACACACCTGCATGCTGTCATCCCAGCTTCACACTACGTGAGAATATATTAGCAAGTCAAACCTTGAATTTTCATACCTAGGTGTTCTGTTTTTTTACATATCTGTTTTTTCTGAATGTCAGCCTTCGTGGGTTGCTGATGCATCCCTCACAGGGTTCTGCAGCTGAACACCTTCACTCCCAGATGCAGTAATGTTAGCAATGCCTTTAACTGAGACTGAAACTGTACTTTAACTCCCACAGGAGCTGCACAAGCCTTGTTTGTATCTGGGTGTCACTCCAGATCCCTCTGATAGTGTAGAAGGTAGCAACCAGTGCTTTCAGACCACATCAGGACCCTTCCTACTCACTTGGCTTCTTTCCTTTCTGGTCATTTTTCCCTTTGTTTTACTGCTTCAAAACTTATCTTCTCCAATTGCTCCAAAATGTTTTCAGTACCAATGGCTTTTAACTGAACAAGACTGATTTGGAATTTCTTGCTTTGGTTGCAGGCAAAAGAGGGGAGATATTTTTACTTCCAAACTCTCTGCTCCCTGTGCCTGTAGTATTCTGCAGGACACCTCATTCCTGTCTTGCTGGAGCTGGTTTAGACCAACCTTACATTCACAGCAATTTATATTTAATCTGCTGTCCAGATCTAGTGCCTCTGAGCCACTTCAGTCCACGCGCCTCCTTCTCCTTCCTATTTTGGGCTCCTGGGTGCTTTGACGCTTCTTCTGTGTAGCTCAGCCTTCCAAGCTTCAGCTTATGTGAAATCCCCAAGACAGCCAGCTTATGTCACCATCATCCATCAGGGACAGCCACAAAGAAATCTGCAGCTCAGTAGAGCTGCTCTTGCTCCCATTCCTCTGGAAAGGGACAGTGCAAGCTTAGGCAGAAGCACGCATTCTGCAGAGCTGCACATGGGATGTTATGACATTCGAATCAAAGAAAATAATGTAAAACTCATTTGCTACACACCCCACATTTGAGTATATGAGTGTTATATAAAACAATCACTTACTGTCGTGTTAGAATAAAGAACTGTCAAACATCTTGTACAGATGTGATGGTTCTTCTCTTTGCAATAGGAAATGTCTTTGTCCACATTATGAGGTGAAAGAGAACTTGCTGAGCTTGCCTGAGCATATGTCCAGAGCATCAAAACTACAGACAATGTATACCACCTGCCCTGCTTTGGTGCAGCCTGGATTTATGCCATTCCTTTTTTTTTGTCCTTCTGGCAGAGCTGTTGCAGACTCTAAGTCAGGAGTTGCAGCTCTCTCTCTTGCTCTGCCTGAATTTTAAAGGGTGTCACCTGAAAGGCTGTTTTGCATAAAGGCTAGAAACTTGTGTCCAGTTACAAATGAACTCTCCCTGGCCCAGAGAAAACTCGGGGTGCTGTGTCCAGGTCTTGGTCATGCATTCAGTGGAGCCTTGCATGTGGCTCTGCTGCTCACTGGCTGGGTGACCTTGCTCAAGTCACTTTGCCACTCAGGTCACCTCTTTCCTGCTCCTTGCCCTGCCAACGTACAGGGACACGACTGCTCCTGCAGTACAGATGAGAGACAGCCCCGAGGTACAGCTGCACCTCAGCAGGTGCCAAGAGCAGGGCCCAGTACCACAGCTCTTCTGCCTGCACTGCCCAGAGCAGCAGGGACCCGGCCTTTGTGAGAGCAAGCTGCCACTGCAGAAGCTCTGTTGGACTGTAACACCTCCTGTTACTAATCGAGTAGCTGTTATCTGTCTCTCCAACCCTCCTGGCCCTCACCAGGCATGCATCCTATTTCTTTCTTAAACAGCCCCATGCCATGCTGTTCAATAACGTGAGAGATTTGTGCATGAAGAGCTGGGTGCAGCACTGCTCTCTTGAATGGCTGCTGTCCTGTGTTGCAAATTAATGAGATTGCACTGGGTTTGTAATCAAAAACAATTAACTTGCCACAGAGGTTGCAAGCTAAATCTTTTGCCCACATCACAGGCTCCTCTGATCTTTTTCACAGCACCCAAAGCCACAGTTCCAATGCCTTGTGCAGACACACAGAGTTCTTTTCTGTACAGTAACAGGGCTTGGGGTGACTGCAGGGCTCTGTCCCTCAAGCCAAAGTCACCTCTGGGGAGTGCAGAAGGAGACATCCCAGAGTTCCTGGTGTCCCACAGAAACCTGCTCTGTGTCCTGCCACCCGTGTGTGTGTGACCCCCGTGCCAGCTGGAAGGTGAGTGCCTGCTGGGCTGCTCCCAGCAGCAGGGAGGTGCAGGCCAGCCTGAGCTCCCCACAGATCCCACAGGGAGGATCACAGCACGCCCACTGCCTTTCTACCCCAACCTGGCATTTCTCTCACTTATCCTCATGATGGAAAGAACACCTGGAAGCACCTAGAGCACCTGCACCTGAGCCTCCATCCAGAGATCTACTAAACTGCAGCTGAATTTTCTTTTAAAAAGGTCTGACTTTCCTTCAGACCCTCCACTTCTGCCCTTCCTGGGCTGTGCTGCTGTAGTGAAACCCCTCTAGCAGATCACGTTGAGCTGAGGAGGTCTCTGGCTCCTAGGATGACCTAGCATGCCAGGTTGATGCTTGGGGAATGTGCACCCCTGGAGCAGAGTTCAGTGCTCTGCCTTCCAGTGAAGACAGGGATCCAGCTGACCAGCCAGCTGCTTGTGCAGATAATTGCAGTATCAGTGAGATAGAATTAGATTACATTAATTTCATATCAGTTATGTTCAAGCTCTTACACAGACATCCTTACTATGTTAAATTAAAATTAATAAATTGCTTATTCTGGGAAAAGATTAACATCTAAAAGCTACTTAAGACTTTCAGGGTTTGCCTGCTTAGTAGTGCTTGACTTGCTTCTACAAGGCTTGATCTTGCCAAGTCAAGAATGAAACGAAAAGTGCATTTACTACAAGTGAACTGGATGTAGAACTTGAGTTTGTAGTCACTTCACACACTGCTGGTAATTATCTGCTTTGTTTTTGCCTGAAGTATCCTGGATATAAACTGGCTCAGATGGTGGATGACAGGACATCTGTGATGTGCCTGAGAAGGGCAGCCAGGAGGCAGTTCCTTTTGGGACAGGGCAAGGGGTAACACATGGCAGAGTATCTCTTTCCCACATCAGAAGTGCTTCTGCCAATGATTATTTCCCTCATCCCTCCCTGCCCACTGCTGGGAGACAGGTCACATCCAAGCTGGTCTAGCAGATTTCTCAAATGTGAGAAAATATCTCAATTTTTACCTTAATGTCCTGAAATTTAAAGTTCTTAAGGTGTCATAGTTGTCCAGGTAGCTGGAAGAGAGACCCTCTAATCCATGTTCTCTGCATCCACTAACTAAAAGATGGAGCAGCAATGTTCTGAAAGACTCCTGCTAGTGCAGTATCAGCAATATACTTCAAAGCAGAGAGTGCTGCTCCTGCAGGGGCCAACAGAATATACTGGATAGGCATCCTAATCAGCTTCTGAACATGGGGCTCACTATTCTGGGTCTGTACTTTTCAAATAGCTTTTGGAAGTAGATTTTCATGGTTAATCACAGTTTTTGTAGCCTGTTCTCCCTCTGCTGTCTTCCTGCCTGTTCCCTTATCAGCATGGGTATTCTGACAACCCAGAGCCTGGTGTTTCATTTCTGTCATTCCAGTTTTTCTCATGTATTGTTAGATCAAGATGGTTGTCTCTTTTACTTCACTGAATCTGCTATAATGTAAAAGCAGCACTCACCTCCTCTACGAGTGTTTGTCAGAAAAATTCTCACTCCCAAAACAAAGCATAACTTTATGCAGTGTTTCCTCCACTTTGGTGAGAAGGGGTTTTCCACTTCGAAAGCCACAGTGATGGACATGCCCTGGGTCAAGTGCCACAGAAAGATTATCTCTTTAAGCACAGATCTCAAAAAGCGATTTGCATCCTGATACTGGAGGCTTTCCCCAGGCTTTTCAGAATTTCAGGTAGAACAGGCCTCATTTTTTGTGGGAGATTTCTTTGGAGAGGGACTCCAAGGACCGCTGTGCAGAGAAGGTGTGACCCCAGCTCTGCAGCAGATGAGGTTTGCTGTGAGCATAAGGAAGGATGTCCCATCACCTGACACTCCATACCATTAGATCTAAAGCAGGATGCAAGCCCCTTGTCCCCAGGTACCTCTGGCTTACAAAATAAACATTAATTCATTCTGGTTTTCTCACCTCTCTCCTGCTCATGTCAGAGGTGAGACTGATGCTGTATGAGCAAATACACCATGTCCACCAGACTCTGATACTGACTATTGATACTGACTATTAACTAAAATAATTCTCCTTTTGAGTGTCATAACAGTAGCTGCTATTTAACCCCTCCTTTTCAGTTTCTTTTTGGGCCCCAGAGTGGGGGACGAATTTGCTGTAGAAAGAATATTGGGAAAAATATTCACTCTTTTTCTTCAATTTTCTTCTGCTGGAAATGAATGACAGGCTGCAGCTGTCAATATGACACTCACACACAGACACACTTTTAAACAAGCACACACACTCAGACACACTCACACACACACACATTCACCCTTTTGGTTGGCAAGAGTCTGCCCTGGCTTATATTCCTTGTGTACAGTCACAAAATCCACAAAGTCTCTGTTTTACCTCCTTGTTCCTTTCCCCTGAAGGAAAACAACCTTGTAAATTCTTGTGGCTCTTGGGAGAGGTGGGAGGAGGGTATTGACTGCCCTGGTGATGTGATGTTTTTCATACTTCCCTCATTCTCAGCAGAGAGTGGGTCTGCACTGCGTAGTGCCAGGAAGTGACAACTGCAGCATGTCCCTTGTTGATCTGGAGGAGTTTACCTGAATACTTCATTACAATATTTCACAGTGCATTTAGACACAGTTAAGCAGATACAGCTCCTTTGGCTCTATGGGGTAGGTATCTTGCTCTGGTTCCAAAGTTGCTGTGCATTTTTAAACATTATTAGAGTTCAGATGAAATTGCTTCCAGCTGCTTTCACAAGGCCTAAATATTGCCAGGGTCCCATATAATGTTCCTTTTCTGCCAGACTGCGGCCTCCTATAGAGAGGTCTTCAAAGGCCAGTTTAAACAAAATCAAATTATTTTGGAATATAATTACCTCTCACCCCCTTAAATTTCATTGTGTTCCTAAGAGTTTCCTGTAAATAGATCCCACTCTTTAAAGGAGCCATGCTATTCTGCAGTGCTGGTGGGAGCCAGCCCTCACCAGGCTCCCCTGCATTAGCAGTTCTTGGACAGACAGAGCCTAAGTATCTTGTTATGTGGTAAAACGTCACATTTCTTCTCCCCAGCACTGCTGGTGCTGATATTCAGCTCCTGCAGGAAACCATATGGCTTCCAGAAGCCTTCCCACATACCTGTACGTGCCTACGCAGTCCATGAGTCACATTTACTGTTTGGATGCCCCTTGAGTCATCTGAAAATCTGTGAAATTTCCATCTCTCTTTTCTATGCAATCTCTTAAGAACTTTAGACAGTTATGTATAAGGATTTACATATGTATCTTTTTTTCTACTCTGTTTTTAGTTTCATGGGTGGTAACACACTGGCACTTCTTATTTTGAAGGAAATTGAATCTTGATGAGAGCAGAGCACTGGCTGCAGCTGTCTGGGGATGGGATTAAACCTAAAAAGTGAGACCCTTTTGAAGGAAGGGCTTTAGGAGGAAGTCCAACACACTTGGGCTTCACCCTTTCTTTCTGCTCTGGCAGGGCCATACCTGATCACCGCTGCCCCTTAGTGTGTTTCTGTGCCCAAAGGCAGCTGCAATACTGCCTCCAGGGGGATGTGAGCACTTTGGGAGGCCCTGACAAGACTTTGCAGTTCTAAGGAATGGCACAGATGGAGCTCACTCAGGGCATTCTGGGGACTGACCCAGGAAAGCAGGGCTTGGGGTAGATGTCTGTCTTCCTGCTCCTTGAGCTCCTCAGCTGCAGGGACTCCAGCCTCACACAAGCCTATTTGCCCTTTATCAATCTCATGACAAGAAAATTTTGCTGCCTCAGGACAGCACCAGTGATGTTTAAACTTTTCCTGTTGCTTTCACTGATGAAAGTAGAGAAAAGACAGTTCTTTCCTCTATAATGAGCCAGCACTGAAGATGCATTATAGCCCAAATTAAAAGCAGCAGCACCCAAGGTTTGCTGCAGCAGCATGGAATAATGTAACCAGCCTGCCAGAAACAGCTACTTTTGCAGCTATACCCCAAATGCAGGCAGTGTTGGGTGTTTAACAGAATAATCTCACAAGCAGTTGAAGGGGAAGGACTATGTAGACACTGTCCTGCCATGGAGAGTGAGAACTGACTGTTTGCATTAAAAACATCTGTCTCCTCATAAGCATTCTTCAACCCAATGGTGATCCTGTAGCCTTATAGAGCCAGAAAAATTGTTAAAGGGATGAGTGTTTAGTGCAGCTGAAAGCAGCAGTGTGAGCTTGTAGAGAACTTCTTGTTGTAATTTAGCTTAGTAAAATTGCCAATAATGTTCATTAGAGCAAACAATCAGGCCACTTCACCCTCTGTGAGGGTGTGTGCTGCTTTCTTTATTCACCAGCCCCAAAATGCTGCTCAGTACAGGCAGGGATGTTCCTGCTGTTTCTGTACTGTTGAGAAGCATGTGTGACCCAGCAAGCTGCAAACAAGCACACAAAGGCATTGCTAATTTATACCCTTCCCACCCTTCATTCTGACTGGTACAGATAAAATAGAAAAACACTCTACAGAATAACAAAAGACCCCCAACCAACAAACCTATGCTATTTTCAAAATGTGATAGTAAACCTGGATAACTTGCTGTATAGTGCTTAGTCAAACAATAACAAAAATATGAGTTTTAATACTATTTTAGTGAGCTACAAGGTATATATACTGATATAGAGTGCATGCAGCATGTATACACATACACATGTATGTATGCAAAATGTACAAGGTACGTTCCCTAGAAATAGAATAGGATAGAAGGGCAGAGCTGAAGGAACACGAGAGGACAGGAGAGCTTCAAGAGAAGATTTCACTGAAAGCTCCTTCAGTGCAGAGGGTTCTGGGGTGGTGAACCCCTGACACAGCATTGCTGGGGAGCTCTTCTGCCTGCAGATGGAAACTCAACGCTGAAAAGGCAGCTGCTTGAAGTACTGGCAGCAACGTGCTAGCTAATGAGAGGAGGAATAAGAAGTTGAATAAGTAGAGAGAGAAAATTTCCGATCTGAATATGGTTTTGTACAAGCAACAGAAACGAGCTGAGTGGTGCCTTTAGGAGAGTTTGTTCTACAAGCGCTGCTGGAGGGATCAGTATAACAGATGGGACCCCACGTAATGCACCCCTTAGTGAGGGAAGAAGTTTGGAAGTTGTTTTCTGGCAGAGTCTGTTACTGCAAAAGGAATGCTCCGGTGGATGCCTGTGTCCCAGGAATCCTCTGGCAGCTCCCAGGGGCCCCTGCCGCCCTGTGAGCCCCGGGGGCAGCTCTGTAAGGCGGCACATCGCGCTACCTGCAGCCCTGCCCGGCTGTTCCCATTCCTCAGCGGCGCTTCTGAAGCTGCCTCTTGTTCAGCCCGAGGAGCTTAACTGATCTTGGCTATTTAGGGGAGCTCGGTCTCCAGCTGAGCCTCTCAGTAACTCCCAGGGAATGGTGGTGTCTCCTTACAGTTTTCCAGGATGAAGAGGCCACCAGGAGCAGCGAGCTTGAGACAGAAACGATAAGGCTGGGCACTCTGGATCCCTGCTGGCTTGTGCTACTGCATTAACAGACTAGCGGGGACTCGTTTGCACTTCCCAAATGCCACCTCATCTTCCTTCTAGCTGAGTGGTGTTCCTCAAACAGGCTGTGGATCTCTGTAGGATGGGCTGCTTCTGTAAATTTTTTTACGTGGTAAAAGTGCACTAAGAAACCAAACACTGTTTAATGAGCCTAGAGATGACTCCCCAGGTCTGCATAGATATTGAAAAGATTTTAGGGGTCTGTAAAACAAAAACTAGTGTCCTGCTTTCAATATACATCACTGCTGAAACTGTCATGGACCAAAGCTGATGATTTCACTCTGACTATGGTGGTTGTGGAGTGATTTCCCTGGCTTTAGTAAAGATGCTTTTGTGAGGCATTGGATTCTGGCTGCCTGGACCTGAAGTCTGCTTTCCCCTGCAGCCACCAGCAATGAAATGGAGTTGGTCTGTGTGGGATGGTAAAATCTACAGAGGAGTGTTATACTTTTCACATTTTCAAAAGTACTTTCCACCCCTCCAAAGAGTTTACAGAAATAACCTGCTGCAAAGTTTTAAAAAGCAGCAAGTGTTTGTATTGTGTGGAAAAATTAAACTTACTGGGGGCTAGACCACATAGTTTACTTACCATACTGCTTGGTAGTGAAATTTCGGAAGCACCGTGAGTCAATAAGGGCTGAGGGCCCGTCAGGCCCCTCCCTGGTGTGGCCGCAGCCCAGGGTGCTGTGACCCAGCATGGACAGCACAGCGCTGGGAATTCCGGGCAGGGAGGAGCAGGGGAGCAGCAGAACTGAACCCTTCCTGACTCACTGCAGAAACTCCAAGAAGTTCACATAAGGAATCAAGTGAGAGCTGAGGTTTCTTTATACTCAGGCAACATTGCTTTGATGCTTTCAGTTCTGGGGGCTTATATATAAAACAATACAATGGGTATCTAGCAGCTAATTCTAGCCCCAGATAGAAAAAATAGCACACCTTAGTTGCTAATTTCTTGAAGGTATGAGCTGCTTCTGATGTAAATATGAGCATATGGCTTTCTCTGCAGAGACTAGCCACAAAATTTTCATTTTTAGTTACATTTAGCCAAAGCAGACAAAAATAAAATCTGCAAAGATGCGTCAGAAATTCACTGCAACTACGCTGAAGTTGTACCCTGCATAAATAGCCTTAGCAAACATAATTAACACAGCCAGCATGTTTCATTGTATTGTTAAAGAGTGTAAAAACAGAGATAATCCCTTCTGAATTGTAATGTAATGCCATACATAATGATAGGTTTTCTTTCTTTGGACTGCATGTTTTGTTTTCTAAGATGGAATGTCTTCAGAGGGTTTAAATGAACTGTTTGCAAGGAAACGGGATGCTTCCTCCAGCATGTAATAATCATAACCAAATGAGATTTTAATTAATAATTGAATAAATCCTTAGTGAGTTTCTGAAATAGGAGGCATGCTCTACATCTGCATGATGCAGGAGATCTGTGAGAATAATGAGCTATTTCTGATCAGGAAGCTGAGAAATCGCCTTTGAACCCAGACCAGTGTTGGTGGACTGAGTTGTTCTCTTCAGCCTACCCTTAGTGCACAGGCCTGGAATTTCTCAGCTATCCTAAAGAAGAAATGTAAATTCAGTGCAGCTTTGGCAGGCAGAACATGAGTCTTTGTCAGGAGCTGACTTCTGTTCCATACTTGATAAGATTAAATATAAAGCAGTAAAAAAACCAAACCCAAACCTATCAGAGGCTTTATTCTGTCCGCTCCCTCTGGCCTTGGAGGAACTTTTGTAGTGTTTTACTATGTTAGAGATGTCCCCAGTGATCAAAATAGTCCTTGAGACCCCTGACTTTCAAGAAGTTGTCTTGAAGCTGCTGTACCCTACATCACTGTCCAAACCACCTACCAGACGACCCCAGAAATGTCAAGAATAGAAGCCAAGAGAAATCTTTTATGAAAAAGAATGTTCTGAAATGAAGCAAACCCAAAATCTAAATCTTTGTACACTGTTTTCCTTTAATACAGAGAAATTTCAGAGTAGATGCAGCCCAAATCTGGCTGTGAAATTTGCTTTTCTATTTAAATACATGATCCAGTCAGTGGGTACCTGAGGTGAAAGGCACCAAGCCTCCAAGAGATGGAAATGAAAGGACACTATGTGCTTAGAGAGGAACATTTTACTGTCTTCAGTCTATAATGATGTGTGATGGCATCAAGTCCCACCTTGAAACCAGCTCAGTGGCTTGTCTTCACGTTTCTAGTTGGAAGCAGCTCTAAACCTCACTGCTCTTGTCCCAGGAAGCTTTCTGGGGGACCTTTGTTCTTTTTTCTCAATAACTTTACTGACCTGAAGGTACCCTGTGAGGTGTCCACTCTGGAAATCCCAGATTTCCTACTCTGCTACCTTCTAGTGCAAATTCACCTTAGTTGAACACAGACACGGTTATGTAAAACTCTCCATAAGGTCTCACTAATGTTTTGTGCAGGACCATTAGCATAGCCCTATCTGCTGTAAATCTCACTCCTGAGGCCCTGGACAGTCAATTATCTTCTCCTTTCATGGCCCCAGTAAGGGCTCACTGTCGTCCTTTGTTGACTGTTTTTGTTTCTTGCCTCTCTCCTGCCTGGTACGACTGATCTCTGCACTATTCCAACTTCACAGCATTTATTTTTGCTGTAGCTTTTCATGTAACTCCATGCTCCTTCTATAAGCTTGTCTCTGTGAAGCATACAATATTTACTGATGAAAGAAAAAAGGAAAATATTTTACCTCTAAATCTTAGTCCACATAGTCTCCACATCCATTTAAAGAAACTTTGCTGATTTCAGCATTAAGCAAATACATAAGTGCAAACCATTCCAGGACACAGGCCTGCACACCACCACGTTAATGTTTTATTTGGCCACATTTCCAAATTATCAGGAAAATGGGACAAGAATTGCAAGCATACACCTGTCTTCCAACTTTTCTTGTCCTTATGAGTCAGTCTTGGTATCAGACAAACTCGTTACTCAATGCTCTGTACTGTTGCAGTAGTGCAGTTCTGAGAAGGAATGTGGCAGAGCCTCTGGTGATATCACCTTTCATCTTGCAAAAATCACAGTTGTGATGAGTGGGAGATTTTTTCCCCCAGTAATGAGAACCTGAAAATAAGGAGGGTTGATGGATTGTTTCCAGAAATGCTATATTTTGAGGACAAAAAGCAAAGAAAATAAATAGAAGCACTGGAATATCAATAGTAAATAACCTTACAGTGTGTTGTCTTTGAGTGTGCTGGTTTGATTATTGCAGCCAGCTTCCCTGTAGCTTTCTGGAGCATCTAGCTGCACCCTTGGACCCATCTGGAGAAATTAGGTGTCCATGCAGCTTTGCCAACAGCAGCAGAATGCTTAGATCAGTGTACTCAGAAGTAGCTCTGATTCTGGGAATCTAGTGTAAGCTCTTTGGGAACTTACAACCAGAAAATGTTAAAATTTTAATTGGCCTCAAATAGCAACAGTGTTTGATCAAGAAATTAGGGCAAGATAAGTGATACAGAAGCAACAAAGCTTAAATGAGTTATCTATAACAGAGGATTTACTGAAAGGACAACCAAGAATCTGCTTGTGAGTCAGTTAACAGGACTTTGGACTCCAATCACTTCTTTTATAGTCAGTAAGAGTAGGCACAATACCACTAGGATTTAAAGAGTGTTTTTTACAAAACCCACATGAAGGCACTCTGCAGAGGCCTTTCATGAAAAATGGGCAGATTTACAAGGATTTTCTGCACCTAAACATATACCAAAATATAACAGAAAAGCTGTGTGGACACTGCAGGATCTCAGTACCACTGAATGCTCACTCCTGGAGTGAAGGGCAGGATGCATTAACTGTGGGCAATTCCTGCAGCCCCTAGGTCCTCTTTATCAGTAAATCCCTGCAAGCTAGACTGTTTCCCAGGTTTCTTCGCTGTTCCAGCTCTGCAGTTGTTCACCAGGTCACTGAAAGACTCACCCCTCAGCTTCAGTCACTGGCAGCCTTTCACTTTAATTTTTCATAAAATTCTGAACAAGACTAATTTTTTTCTTGAATTATCCAGCTGCATTCCATTTTAACACCACTCTTTTCCTTCACATATCTGTGGTACATACTTGCTTTTATCCTCCCAAAGCTTCTACACAAACAAGGAGGGAAAAAACCCATTAAAGGGAAGGTGTGCCTGATAATTCAATTACCTGCTCACCACCAGTGAGCCAGGAGGGCCAACTTTTGCTGACTCTAGTAACTCCAGCTCTCAAGTGAACTCTGCAGAAAACTCCCACAATCTCAAGGAGCAGGGAGAATGGCAGGGCAGGAGATAGGAAGCTTGGGCCCTGTGTAGCCATAGCCCAGCTTGTAGCCAGTGACAGGAACAGTGCTAGAGAGGGTGCCAGGGTTTGTGAAGGGCAAGCCAGCAGTCTGCTGGTTGTGCTCCTTGTATTGTCCCCAGACACTTCTCCAGTTATCTGTGAGCTCAAATGGTAGGTGTTAGCACAGGAAGAAGGAATTTTAATCAAGTTTAGCTGTCTGTCATTCCAGGAGAGAGAGGGATTACCATAAGAGCTCCACACACTCAGTGTGTTTCTGTAATGTTCAGAAATACTCGGTGTTTGCTGTGGAGTAGAACGTCTCAATACACTGCAACTAAACAGTTTATTTGGGGAGTGACTCAGCTTTGAAACAAGGTAGTTTAAGACAAATATGATTTTGATTCCTATGAAAATCACTGCCGAACTCCCTTTCTTTTTTTCCCACTCACCTAATCTAGGAACACGTGTCTGTAATCCCAAAATACAAAGAATTTTTTGTCTTTTCAGGTGCACATGATGGACAATGTGGTGGTAGCACAGCATGTATCTCTCACCCTTGTGCAAGAGGCATAAGGCTGGGCACAATCCCTTGCTTTCTGCTACAAATACTACATTGTTCGGGTTGGGAAAACAAAAGTGTCTTGATGTGATATGCTGTGATGTCATTTTGCTGTGCTGCTGGATCTCGTGGTTCAGGAACACCAGTTTCTGTACTCCAGGGGTGGTGAAAATCAGCACAGAGTAAACTGAGCCATGGACAACAGCTCTGTTTCAAGGCATGCTGAGGACTGTGCCACAGAAATATAGAAAAAGCACTTCCATGTTATTTACTCTATTTCCACAGGGTAAGAGTGGCTTCTGCCCTTTCTGGGAGAAGGTGCTGCTTTACATAGCCTGTGTCTGAAACCCACAGTGAGGTTTAACAGCCCTTTCTTGTGCTTTGTCTAAAAAGAGAGTGCCTTGCTATTTTGGGGACATTTGTTATATTTTCATAGAGTGTGAAAAGTTTAATTTATCTTTAGTAGGTGTTGTTTTAATTGGGTAATATGATCATACAAAAATCCACAAATTTGCTTTCTGAACACTCTCCTCAGCATTTGGTCAGGCAAACCCCACAGCAACTGCTGCCTTCCCCCCTGGTAAACACTGCTTAAGAGCCTCTAAGGTGCACTTTGAAGGTTTATTTCTTGCACTGGGTTTTCACACAGACAAAGTCACTTCATACAACACACTAACCTCTCTGCTTAATTTGACTGGGAAAGTTAAAATAGGCAGGTTATATAATGATGTTTATCTTTACATCAGGAAGTCAACTAAGAAGCTGTTAAGCTGATATTATATAACACAGCCCTGATTATAGAAAGTGTGGAGGAAGATGGTCTAGGTTTATGCATGTCATATTGGCAGTAATTGTTAACAATTGTAATTAATATTGTTTTGTATGCTTTTGTTTTTGATGTTTTGCAGCCTTCCAGAAGATGCTGGAGCATTAGCAGCCAGGCACTGAATTTTAATTGTTAAAAAAAAATTGCAATTGCACTCATATATACATTAGGCAAATATATTTAAATAAAACATTCTCAATAAGGAAATAGAAGTCTCATATTTCTTATAATTCTCTAGTTCCTGTGTTTGCTGAAGTAGTACATCTCAGTGTCGTGGGATTGTGAATGGTCCCAAACCCAACAGATAAATCTTATTACAAGAGCAAAAGAAAGATGAGTTTGCTGTATACACATGGCATACAATCCCTAATTGAACAAGAGCTCAAACAAGTTCAGCACACAATGATAGGGGAAAAAAATAGCCTTTTAGACAAAAAGAAGTCCAGTTTTCTCTTACTCTCCCTGTAAACAGGAACACGTTCATCTACCAGCTGGACTCTCTAATGCTAAGAATAAAGACATCCTTGTATTCTGATGGAGATCGAATTAACCTAAGACAAGTTTCAGTTATGAGGAAAAACTGGACATACAGTTCACAAATGAAAATTATGAAGATAGTATTACTCAGGAAACTGCCTCCTCTGTATAAAAAAAAATAAAATTAAATAAGCAGAGATGTGTAAGAGGATCCCATAAGAGTTCGATTGAGTAGGCTTAATTAAATTTGCTGAACTGTGATTTTTTTTTAAAAAAACTTTTACTTTAACAACCGAGGATCAGATCCTTCCCCACGTAATAGGCAGCAACTTATTTTACCCACAAGAGTGAAGATAATAGACAAAAGTGAGCTGGTATTTTAACTGTTGGCAGTATCTATGACAGGCACGTGACTCACTGGGTTGTGTGACAGAGTAACTGCAGGCTGTGTTGGGAAGAGTAGCTTTAGTCTTCAGTGGTCCCACAAACATTTTCCCTATATAATAGCTTTTGCAGGGAAAAAAAAGACACTTTACCATGCCATGTTTTGATTCAAGTAGAATGCTTCTACACGAAGTCGTTTGCATCTCTTGTACCCCACAAAATTACAGCGGATAATGAAAAGGTGCTCTCCTGAAGGCAGCTCCTGGAAGGTAAGGCTGTGACCCAAACTCATCAGACATCGGAGAATCCAGATGAGTGGAGGCATCATGAACAAGAAAACTTCACTCTGGCTTCAGTCCTTGTTAGGGGAAATGAGGCACCATTAGTTTCACTGATTCCCCAGTTAGCAGTGAAGGATTGCACCGAGTTTGCAGGGAAGTGAAAGCTTTTCTGCAGCTGTCAGAGATCCTTTCATGAGCATCAACTCCCAGTTCTGAATGAATAAGGGAAATCATCTGCTTTGTATGGTGACTGCGAGTACTATATGGTGACTTTGGACACTAAATCTGACAATTAAGATAGCACCAATTTTATTGTTCTTGTATTTTCTTTCATTAGGAAGCCCAACATAAAAAAAGTATTGAGTTTTACTCATTATTCTTCAACAGTCAGAAATTCTTTTTACTAGAATTAATATTATAGTTATATTATTCTAGAAATATTCCACCTTATACACCAGTGTCTGTCTTTAATTATTAACAGATAATTAAATGAGTACAGTACATGTACTTATTTAATCTGTCCACCTTCTGTTGTAATGGAGTTTGTAACTACTGCATTTTTTTGGCCATACTTAAGTCTGTAAATTCTTGCCATATGATATCTGCAGTCCTTTTTTTCTTGGTGCTCTTATGTTGGTTGACATTATGTGTGGATCTAGGAAATGTTTTTTGAAGTCTCCAATTCTGAGTTCATTATATCTCTCCAGATACTGTGTGGGACACCAGCTGCAACACCTCCACTGCCATTGCCAGTTTGAGAAGTGTGCATTGTCAGCTCCAGCGGGCCCTCAGGGGTTCACCAGGGAGCTGGCATGAAGTCAAACCCTCCACGTGCTGCTGCCCTGCCTGTGGCCAAAGTGTGACTGCCTCAAAACATAAGGAGCCTGACAGCATTCCTGTTCCCTGTGGTGTGGTCCCAGGTGATGTTTCTGAAGGAGAAAGAGCCATTTTTAAAGTGGCAGCTGGACTGCTTTGAGGAGGAGGAGCTGGTGTAGGTACAAATCTGTGGCAGAGCTCACTGCTATGATCACTTGCCAGAGCAGGCAGCTGCCAACAAGCTGTGGCATAGTTTCCCAAAGTGGGAAAACATTGTCTCTGTTTCACTATAGTTTATGAAACTGGGGTTATTAGGCTCTGACAACAGGGCTGCTTTTTCCCCATGTAAAAATGGCATGGGCTAGGATCAGGTGGCTGTTACAGAAGGTTTTCCAGGGAAAAAAGCTTGTGCTGTGCTGGCCTCCCTGCTGCCAGAAGCTGCCTGGTTGTGTATCACACATCCCCCCTAAGCAGTACGTGTGCTCTAACAAGCTGCTCATCCCTGCCAGAGCCTGTCCCAGGCAGAACATCCCAGACACACTCCTGGCAGCAGCTGCAAAAGAAGGGATTTCAAAGGGGAGATCTGAGGGCAGTGAGAAAAGGCTATTGGTCACATCCTCAGATGCATCTGAGCACTACAGAGGCAATGGGCTGCTGCTTTGTGTAATTGTCCTGGAGTTCCTATGCCAAGGGTCATTTTGGAGCACAGCCAGGGTGTGTTAAGCACAGCATAATGCTGCCTTCTACACTGTCCACACCAGTCACAATTTAGAGTACAAGCTTTTCTGTGTGCTGCCTGTATGGTTTGATCTAAATTATATTGCTTAAGTTGTGGCAGAAATGATGCTCTGGTTGACACTCAGTTTTCTCCTCCTCCAAGGGAACAACAAAATTTCCTGAAAGCTGGAGCCTGAAAAAGACTATGTGTAATACAGGATAGTTTAGCAACACTGGCTCTAGCTGCAATGTTGCTAGTAAAAATGTCATTTGCCATTCATGGGATATTTTCTGTATGTGCTGGAATTTCAGGCCCACTTTTCATACTGAAGTTTAATACCGTGCTTTCTGGTTCAACTGCTTTCAATCAGCAAATACACTCCTAGAACAGAAACAGGAGTGCCAGGA
This sequence comes from Thryothorus ludovicianus, assembly GCA_013397245.1. Lineage (NCBI taxonomy): Eukaryota > Metazoa > Chordata > Aves > Passeriformes > Certhiidae > Thryothorus > Thryothorus ludovicianus. Next base: position 56,477 of record VZTB01014395.1, on the reverse strand, counting down.
ACCAACATCGTTCTCTGAGGTACAATAAAGCTCACCTAATTGCTTCCTGACTTGCTGATCCATCATCCTGACCCCCTCTTTGATGTTTTCTTTTATTTTTTTTTTCCTAGAGCATTAGTAACAAGTGAGAAATGCTGTCTCAGGATGTTATATATAGGATTATTTCTCTATCCCCAGCACAGTGACCGTATGTAATGGGATTATCTCTTATTTAAAATAAAAAAATACTTGCCAACATCAAATACTGTGAATGAAAAATTACTTTCTTTATGGTGATTCTTTTAATTGTAAAAAAATTTCCTTTTTTTGTTTTGTAATAATACATTTATGTCAGTCAGCAAAACTAACCTAAATGCTGCAGATGTCTCCTTTCTGCTAGCTAAATTTAGATTGTTCTTCCTCTCCTTCTGTATATATATTCCTCTGACATCAAGAGGGTTATTGCTCCTTTATGGCACATTTATTGCTGTTGTAAACACTGAAAACTGATGAGGCCAGATGACGGAGGCTTCTGCCAATGTCCCTTCTTAGCCTGCTTTCATTTCGAAATATCTGAACTGGTACCAGCTGGGGCCAAAATTCTCAGATATGAAAATACAACTAGAAAGGAAGAAAATGGGCAATGTGTGTCAGCACTAAATGTATGTTCTGATTGCTTCAATAAGATGTATGAACACTTTCACAGTACATAGCTATGGCAGGAGGAGAAACTCCTGGCACAAATCAAAGAACAAAACATAGGACTATTGAGGAGGGAAAAGAGAGAGGCCTTTTCTAGATCTGGGTTAGATCTCTCATAGTGTAAGTTTCTTTAAGATTAGGTTTTTGCCAAAGAGAAATCTAGTTCTGATTTTTAGACTTCAAATTTGTGAGAGTTCCTCAGGAGACTCTTTTTAGGTTCTTTGGATAAGTTCTTGAATATTTTCAGTTCAGTTTAATTTTTCTTTTCTTAAATCTAAAATGTGTAAATGAAAATGTGAGCTTGGATTAAAAAAAAAAAAAGCTACATCAGCAGTATTTGCCTTCAACTTTCAAGTCTCTTTCTGCCTCTCTTATATGAATATATACAGGGTTTGAAGTGTATAAGATCAGAAGTTTTGGTTGACTGTCCATCTGATTGAGAGATAAGTTAACATTCCATCTCAGAACAATAGTTACCCCTAGGTCCACAAACTTTAATATAGCTTTTAATGGGTATTTAGATATGCTGCAAAGATCTCATTTAGTTTCTATCCAAGGTCCCCATTTCTATGCACTGTCACCTCTTTGTCATCTTGCAAAAAACCGAGCTGTTTTGGCTTGGAAGGTAACTCCTTACCATTTCCATGCCAGTTTCGAGAAAATAACTATCATGATTCTGACCAGGCCCCGATGTCAGACTATACAGCCCATTTCTTAAACTTTCCAGGAAGCAAGGCTTTCCAAGTTTTCTCCCATGATGTCCTTATGGTGACCTTATGTCCTCTGTTTACTGCAGTAAAGCTATTTCTTTATCTTTCGTGGAGTCCTTCCTCCTCATCCTTGTCTTCCCCAGGATGACTGAAGGAAAAAAACCTCAGCAACAGGTGGGTGCCAGTGCCCCGTGCCCTGTAGCGGAGGCCGGCAAGGTCTGCGGGGTGTCTTTGTCCCCCTGCCTGTCCCCTGTCTGTCCCCCGCCCTCCCTCCGCGTAGCGCGGCTCGGGGCTCCCCGCAGCCGGGCACGGCTCTGCCCGCGCTGCCTCACGGCGGGAGCCGGGCACTGCCGCGGCACCGCGGCCGCCGTTGGGTGCGTGCTGCCGGGATCCCGGCAGCGTAACAGGGACAACGATACCGCAGGTACGCGGCGCACACCGGCAGCTGTCCCGCATTCCCGCAGCCCGCGCCGGGCAGGGCGGCGGCGATGAGCTGCGGGGACGCTGGGGGCGGGTTCGGGCTCCCATCGCGGTGGCGGTGCCCGCGGTGCCGGTGCCGGCGGGCGGGGCGGGGCGGCCCCTTTAAGGCGGGGAGCGCTCACCTGCCTCCTCCCCGCCCGCCCAAGGTACCGGCCCCGCGCCGCGCCCTGATTGGGCGCCCGCCGGGCCCGGTCACGTGGGGGGGGGCGCGCTCC
>VZTB01014395.1:0-54189 GCA_013397245.1 Thryothorus ludovicianus | reverse complement strand
GGGGGGCGGCCGGCGGGGGCTGCGGGCGGTACGAGCGCGCCCAGGGCACCGTCCCGCCCGCGCTCTCCCGGCTGCGAACAAAGGAGCTGCCGCGCCGGGCTGGGGCGGTCCCGGCTTGTTGCATCCCCGGTGCCCCTGCCCGGTGCGCGCCGCTCAGCGCTGTGTCTGCTCTCCGCTTGCAGATACCCAGCGAGCCCTGCGCCTCCTGGAGGAATACCGCTCCAAGCTGAGCCAGGCGGAGGATCGGCAGCTGCGGAACTCCATCGAGCGAGTCATCAGCATCTTCCAAAGTAACCTTTTCCAGGCTTTGATAGGTAAAGGTTGGCTTCTTTCAGTTTGCGCGCAGCCCGGTCGGTTCTTGCTAGTGCTGTCACTTGTGGTGCTAAGAGCAGAAGGTGTTTTACCCGAAAGTTAGAAGCCATGTGCTTCTTGTCGTTGTGTTTTTGTTTTGCATAATGACACACGTGTTGTTAGAGATCAACAGTTCACTTGTTACACGTACTTTCTTTATTTGAGGCTTTTAACTGGTCCAAACTGCTTAAAACTGTGGAATAGTTTTTAATTCTGTGACGTGTTTGCCTGGATTTCTTTAGTTTGTTTCTCCATGCATCTTTGTTCACCTGATAAATTTCTAAGAAGGGTGGGGTTTTTTTGTGTCTGTATGTAACAGGTTAGTGAATGAATTGAAATGTTTTTAGTCTAAGGAATCAGGCAATTCCTGTTGAAGAGTCTCTAAAAACATAACAAAGTGTATAACTGAAGTGCAAATTTAACCTAAAGTAAATGAGAAGAAACCTCTAATGCTTCAGGGAGTACTACAGTCATGCCTTCTCCTTTGTTGCATATTAAAGTATGGTGAAAATGCTATTAATTCTCAGTTTACAGTCCTTACAGTCCTTGACTTAATATGTTCCTATAAGTTCTTAGAAGCACTTGCATGTAAGTTTGAATTTCCTGCCAGTCTGGAAAAAAAAACCCTGAGCATAAATAGAACTTGCAGAATCCTGTCTTTATTTGGAAACTTCTGCAGAGAAACAAGGAGAAGTGGTTTCTTTTTGATTGCTTGTCACTATGATAGCTAATGTTAGTTTACCCTCAAGAATAAAATTTGTTCTGCATCCTTGTTTTAACAGTAACCAGTGTCTGAATTGGACTAATGGCAAACATTGTAGCTGTATTTGTTACATGACTTACTACATGGTTATTGTCCTAGGGTGCAGGTCTTCGTTCACAGGGCTGCAGCTTCTTCAAACCTGTGTTGTGGTGACAGCACGGGGACAGGGAAAACATAAACATGCATTGCTGCTGAATGCTTTTTTCTGGAGCATTTATTTCATTTGTGTAGCTTTCCAGAAGACAGTAATTGTGCTGAGGATTTTTCTTATCTTGTGACTTCATGAAGGGTAGTTGTGAAAATAGGTCAGTTAAAAGAATCTTTTCCTTATAGGAACTCTGCATTTCTCTTCACTACAATTGATGCTAATCAACTCCATGATGAAGAGCTAAACATAATCCTTGTGGGACACATGTGAACAGATTCACTCATTGGCAGATCAGAATGTTGAGGTCTTTTGTCAAATATTTAATGTACAGCAGCAGCACTTTTTATTTTCACCCAGAAAATTTTGATATTTACTGTCATATTTCTTGTTCTGGGTGTGTGTATGTCTGAGGAGTTTTTATTTTAAAACTCTTCAAGGTCCATATAGTACTCTGTTTTCTCCCTTTCCTTGAAAAGATACCAATCTGTTAGCCTTGGATGTTCAAAGTGCAAGATGTAATTTCTCCTCATATCCCAGTATGAGTCTTCATTGTTTATAACTTTACACACCTAGTAGTAGTGGACTTGAAAGAGCAGGCAGCCTCATGTCTGCTGGCTTTGTTCTGCAAGAGCAGAAGGGAGGAATGTGTTGTTGCCTGGGTGGGCTCTGTGGCCTGTTTTCTGGACTTGCAAGAAGCTGCACATTGCAGCCACGGGACCCTAGTTCTTGCTGAGCTCAGTTCATCTGTGTGTGCACAGCAGGTGCTTCTTGGGCATGTTGCATTAACTTTGCATTTCCTAGATCCCTGTATGATTGTTTATTAGATTGCATACATATGTTCCCAAACCATCTGGCAGAAGGCTGGTACTTGCCAAGCAATTTATGCTGTCAGCTTGGGTCTTTCTCCTTTAACCTGCTACTTTCTGTGGAAATATGTCAGGGGAGTTGTTGTTCCTGTCAGGCTGCTCCTGGCTGTTGTTTTCCTGGAAACACCTTTTATGGTGTAATTGCTGCATGTTGGGGGTAAAGAGGGGGGAGACTCCCTGGAAAGGATGTGATCTGGAGGGTGGCTCCAGTTACTGGGAAGACCTTGAGCTGGCCCCTGCTTGTCTTGTTTCCATGAAGATCTGGGAGCAGGCTGGATGAAGTATTCAATTGTTCTAGGGGTTAGACTTACTGGAATTCTCCACTGGTCATTGCTTTATGGCTGAATTTTAAGTGTACATTTTATAGAAATTGTGATGATAGCCAGTGCTGTTCTGGCACCAAGTTTTAGGCTCAACTATACCAAGTTACTGCTCTTATACATACTTCCAGAAAATGTGCTGCTTTTAGTTTCTGGTTTGGGTGCTTTTTTTTTCTTTTAAAAAACAATGCTAAAAAAATCCCCACCAAACTTCATCCATTTATTTTCTGCTTTTTCTGCCAAGTTACTGCACTATATCCAAGACTTGTTTGCCCATAGTATGTAGGTTTGTGAAGGTTGTAGTCAGGATCTGCTGTCAACTTTGTGTATCTTTTTTAGTATAATTTTTGACTTGGCAATCAAATGCTGTTCTTTCAAGGAATAAATAGCATTATGCACAGAAATACATCTTTGGGTTTATAGTGGAGGAAATTGTCAAAATCTGTAGTTTTCAGGAATATTTAATGTTACGTGTTTTTAGATACTAATGTCAACTTTGTGCTAAAGAGGTCTTAGAAACTAAGAGGTTTTAGAAACTCAAAGGGTACTTTTTTTAACAGCCATTTGGATGCTGAAGAATAAGTAATATTAAATTTTCATTTGAACCTTTTTTTATGTTTTCCTTTTAGTCATCTCAATAAAATTTCAGTCCAGCAATCCACAAGTTTGACCTTGTTCTTGAGTTATGGCTTTAAACAGTAACGAGGCAGTGTGAACAGCAGTGTCACCAGGTCGACATGGCAAGTGTTACATTTTAAGTGATGTAACCTTATGAACTTTGAATCTGTAACAGAAGTTCTCACCACAAGGGACCTCCTTAAAAGTCTCTGAAAAAGCCCATTTTTATATGTTCTGCTTCTGTAATGTGGTATTTTCCATTGCTTCAACCAGCTAAGTGTAATAATGTCTAGAACTTTAATTAAATTAATACCAAGGGCCTGTAATTAAAATCACCTTGAGAATGGTGTCAGTTTTAGGTCAATTTCCTTTTGTACAGGCTCAAAGATGTGTGGTTTCTTTTCTAGTTTTTGATTTCTTGTTTTCAGTTAAAACAGCTTGTTCCTGATATTCTGATTATTGCTGAGCCAGTTTATTAAGAGACCAAAGGAATATATCCATATATAGAACCATAGGGTAGACCTTTCACTTTGGTATTTGATATTTATCTTTAAATAGTGAGGTAATAATTCTGCATGTGAGTTCTATTGTCAGCTTAAGCACTCTTTTACCTTTTCAGAAGCTACAGGTTCTTGAAAAGGTGCAGATATATTTATCTCTTTGAAAATATAGGAAGAAAACACTTGCATGTAAAAGCAATCCTTCTGAGAGAAAAACATATGAAGTAGACTTCTGTTTATACACATAATATTTTTAATTAAGATCTGCTTTTAATGGGTGTCATGTTGAGGTTTACCGTATTAAAATAGACTTCTAAAATTAAAATTATTACAGCTATAGCTAGAGACATAAGGTAGTTTGCTACTTCAGAAGCATTAATTTTCCTGACAAGAACTAACTCCATGTGCCCTGGTGCCAGAAAAAGGGAATTCTAGGAGAGTCTCTACTTACACTGGCAATGCAGTTGGCTGTGCTACCCTTCTTGCCTAAAGTAGGGTGTTTTTATCTGTCTGTCTGATTGTGTAGCTATGCATAGAGAGGCTTTTTAGTATAAAATGGCAAATCTGACTAGGGAAGGCTCAACGTGTTGAATCTCATTGTGTAAGAGGTCTCATTTATTTCACTTAGAGTCCTCTTGCAGGAAGACCTGCCTTGGAAATTGTGCTTAAGCACTGGCTCTTCCTAGCACTTAACATCTAGTGTAGGAAATTTGAATAAAAAAATGTAGTTGTCTCAGTAATCTTTACTGAACCAAAGAACAGCTTCTCCCAGTAAACATGAAGGTGCTTTTAACCATAGTTTGGATGAGCCTTATTAATTGAACAAACATATTAATACATTTTTACACCCCAGAAAAGGAAGTCCTGTCTCTGAATATTTTTTAAAAAGTTGATGATTGCATAAAGTAAACTCTTTGCTCAGGTTTCTCAGCAGTGTGATTCAGACTGAAAATTCTAGGAATATAAAACACAGTCTGCAGATTTCTTGTCTCTATCCACGTTGGCTTTCTGAACTGAATTAGGAAAACAACCCTAGATTTTAGTCTGAAGTAGATGGGATTGAGTCAGCACTCCTCAAAGCTGGCCAGCTTGGGAGAGGACTGAGCACATTCCTGCTACCTGGCTTGTGGTCTCAGCTCAGCTGTGTGTGGAGCTCTGGAGCTCTCCTTGCTCCTTCTCACTCCTCACTTTGCCACCTTGGGAATAATTCCTGTATTTGCTGGCTAACTGGAAATCAGACACAGTTAAACACAAGTTCCTCTGAACTGAAACCAAAAGTACTCTCTCTTGGGGAAACCTCAGTGAGAGCTTTTATTTCAGCAGTATAGTTAATAGGGCATGTGCCATGATGACACAGTTAGCTCTGCAAATTGGCACAGGCCTTCCCATTTTCAAAGGTTACTGAAGCCTTAGTGCCTTTCAGACTCTGCTGAATAAGATTTGCATTAAGAATCCAGAAATTCTCAACAGTGAGTTGAGGATCTTGTTAGATAGTCTGTGAACATTGCTGGGGTTTATTATTATTATATTTTTATTAGAGGAAGGTTTTGGGAGAATTGGATCTTCTGTAACATTGGATAGTACTGAAATTGTTTCAGGTGCTAAATAGGTTATTTTCACATTGAAATTTCATCCTGGCTGCATTTTTCTGACTTTTCCCCCAGATTGCAGCTTCAGTGATACATCTTTGCTCATATTTGAGGCTGAAACATGCATGCAGTAAAATCCTTACAACTCTAGGGTGTTCATTACTTCTGGACAAGTTTCCTAAGGCTTTTACTATGGTTATGCTTGCTTTGGTCTCCTTTGAATACACAAAAGTTGGTCAGTTTTACAGAAATTTGACTTAGGGTTGTGTTTACAAAGGTAGTTAAGTACTTGATTACTTTCATCCAGATGGAGGAAGGATAAATATTTTAGTTGGTGTCCAGATGATTGGAATGTTAATTCAAACCTTGTTAGTCTGTTTCTGCTGTGCAGTTTGTCTGAATGTCCCAGTCTTTGGAAGAACTTTGTCTTACTCTTCAAGAAACCTAATGATAAGTGAAATAATATCATTGCTCCTCTTTTTTTAAAGAATTACTTGCTAATTTGTATGTAGTGCAGTTTGATAGCTAGCTTGCTTTTTAAAGGGTTTCCCACTCTGTGTTGCATGTGTGTGACAGGGCAATGTATTGAATTTTTGGGATTAGGTGCTGCTTTTGGTAGCCTAAAATAGCAAGTAAGTAGTAAGTTGAGTAGCTACTGGTATGCAGATAAATAGTATTGTGGCAAAAGTTTATCCTTGTGGTATTTCACTGACTGTGGATTCAGTGTTGAATAGCTGCACTGTAGAATATATCAATTGCAGTATTCTCTTCCCAGAGTTTCCATTGAAAGGGTCTGCTGACAAAAAAAACCTTGTCAATAAACCTGCTGTTCATCCAGGAGCTGAAAAGACAGTAGAAATTTTGAATAATTGGTGCAATGTCCAGGTTCAGGGAAAGTTTGCCCTCTGGCCTGTCCTTACTTTATTTCTCGTGTCCTTTCCCCTCTTTTCCCTAGGTGTGCTGCCTGTCTCCTCCTGTGCTTCTGTCTGGGTTTGCTCCTAATCTCCCTCATCATTTGCTTCAGTGCTGGGTACAGTGTAGAGGAAGGGGGAAGGATATTTATCCTGATCTTAGTCCTGCTTCCATGGTGGTCCAGCAGCAAGGGCAGAACATCTTGTTCAGCTCTGCAGCTGGAATGCCATGTGCCCCCTGTGCATGTGGTTTGCCTGTATTTTGAGAGATGGAGCTTGTTTTGGTACAGGGGAAGGAATTTTCATAGAAACTGAACTGTAGCAGCTGACTAGGAGTCTCCTGGCACAGATGGTTTCCTGAATTATAACTAGGCCAGATTTGTTAAGAGACTGCAGAAGGTGTAGGGCTGACACTAGAATAACCTCCTTAGCTTCATGTTCTTTCCCCAAGTTAGGGGAGGCTCTGGAGCTCTTTGGTAAAGCTTTTATAGGAATCTTGTCATGTGTGAGTATCTTCTCAGCCATGCCCTCAAAACAGCTGACTTATTTTGGCTTGAAATGAAAACGTCAGCCTAAGACAGAGGAGCAGCAGGGAGAGCATGTGAGCAAATTGTAAAAGCACTGCAACTTAAACTGGTTTTCAGAAACTTGTGTTAAGATTTGGCTGCAGGAGACTGCCAAGTGCTAGTGCTGCAGGAGATGCTACTCTGTGGCACACCCAGCCTTGTGCTGCCCCTGCTGCCACACAATTACCTTGGAGCTGGGGCTTTCTGTGGGTAGCAGAAACCAATGCTTGTGCTGTCTCACCTAAGCAAAGCTGTGCACCTGTATGGAAGCTCAGCTAGGAGGGTTGAGTGAACCCATCCCAAAACTAATTTGATTTTTTGGAATGCGTTTGTGTGGTGAGAAACATCATCAGTCCTGTGTACTGACATTATCTAGGGGACATACTACAAATAAGACTTAATAGTAAGTAAGGTTTTTGTTGCCGTGGAAGACAGTAGTAAGTGCATCCCTTTAAGAAAAAACTACATTGTTGTAGTGGCAGCTAGTTTGCAACTGGTGGTGAGTTTTTTGGGGAGGGTGGATAGCTGGGAGTTCATTTTTTTGTTTGGATACTTGTTACTTGTTTGGGGGTGCGGTTGGGAGGTTCTTGGGTTTATTTTTTAGGCTTAGACTGATAATTAAGTGTGCATGAGGCAATATTAAATTAGAAAGTTTAGACAGCAGAATATTGTGTCAATATTTTCATCTGTGTGTGACAGTTTTTCCAACCTTAATTCTGGGCATAGAAGACCCTGTAGGTTTCTGAAGAAAAATTGGATAGAGACAATGTGAAGTCTCTCTTTTTAGGGAAAAACTGGATGTGACACATGGTATAGTTGACATGGTGGTGTTAGGTCATAGATTGGACTCGATCTCAGGGTTCTTTTTACCAGCCTAATTGATTCTGTCAAGCTATGGTGAAGGAGGGATTAGTAAGGAAAGAGGAAAATATGAATGAGTAGTTTGGAAAGTGTAAGTGGTCAGGCTGGTAAGGAGTTGGGTTTGTCTGAGTGTAAAAAGCAACTAGAGGAATAAAAACAAAGGGATTAAGCACCAATTGTGAGAACTGGAAGTGAAAAGTGGAAAATAACATCTCCTGGAATTTGAGTTAAGCAAAGAAGTGTGTGCAGAAAGGATGTTCAGAGGGTGGGACTCAGTCACTGAATCTGGTGAAAGAGTTGGGGATCAGTAGCTGGATGCTGCAGCTTACGGCAAAGGATCTTGTAGAACAGAATCTGTAGTAAGAAAGCTGCACCACATGTTGCTCCTTAAATTTTTAAGAAGACTTGTGTGCAGCAGATTTAAAGAAGAAACAGATCCCCAAACAGCCAACCCTGAAAGGGGCTTTACAGGGGATGTGGTGAGGCTGGTTTTCACTTCTCGTAGTACAAATGCAAACATTTATTTTTGATCAGACACACACACACACCATGACAATGCAACCATTAAGTACACAAAAAGAATACTTACTAAACTATGGTCACTGGCTTGGTAAATGGACATGTAGCTTTTCTTGGTATTCTTATTTTTTTTGTTGATCACTAATTATGCACTTTTTGATTTGTGCTTTACTTGTATTAAATGGATATTCTTAGCTTGACATGGCAGATGAAGTAAGCATGCATGATTGAGCCTTCCTTGGAGTTAGTAGGAGTTGCTTTGTGACTGAAGAATGAAAGTCTGTAGTGTTGGCAGACTCCTTTGCCTGTTCTGACAGTGATCGTGACTCTGTTTTGTCTATGCATTTGTTATGTTGGGCTGTTAAGAATTTGGCAGATACCATTTATCTCAAATTGCTCTGAACTGAAATAGCATGTTGACCTTTGTTTTCTTTCTAGTAGTTGTAAGACTTAAGTTTTCAAGTGCTTTGGGTGCTTTGACAGGAAGCCCTAAGAAATAAAGCTGTCTTTTCCTCCCCCCTTGATTTAGAGAAGTATTTAATTTATAATGGGATGGCACCTTTTCCTGGACAGCACACAGGTAGTCAAATTCTTAACAAACTTGTTTTTTCAAATGTGGGGAACATCAGTAACAAAACCAGGCATTTCCATGTGCTCCATTTAGATGAACAAATGTCTGAGAAGAGGCAAACCAATGAGAGATGACAAAGGAATTGCTTACACGGACTAAACTGAAATAGGTCAATTTCTGATGGAATTCATAAGCTCCTTGGTTGCTTGCAAGTCTGGTGGCTCTGAGAGGTTCTCCTTAACAAGGAGAAAAGTTTGTGTGGTAAAGTCTCTATGGTAATGCAAAGTTATCTAGTGTTTTGCTGGCTTTGGCTGAAGTTGGTTTGTTCTGCTGCTGAAGATCTCTCAGAAAGGATCACCTGTCAAGTGAGTGCAGGGTTAACCAAGCAGCTGAAGCACATAAATCCTGGCCATGCTGCCATGCAGAAGGACCTTGACAAGCTGAGGAAATGGGCTGACAGGTACCTCCTGGAGTTCAACAGGCAGAAATGCAGAGTCCAGCACCTGAGGGGGAGCAGTCCTATGTACCAATATGTACTGTGTGTCACCCAGGTGGAGAGCAGTGCTGCAAGAACTGGTGTGGGGGGCCTGGGGACAAAAAGCTGACTGTGAACTATCAGTGTGCCTGGGGACAAAGGTGATGAGTAGTCTCCTGAGCTGCATTAGACAGCCAGCATTAGAAGTGCCTGCAGGTAAATCCTCCCCCTTTGCATTTTAGAATGCAGAATGTGAATTTAGATTTTATAAAAAAATGTACAAACAGAAAAGAAACATGAGCTTCCTAAATTAATACTTGCTTGTATGCAAAGCTGTTAACTATGTTAAAACTGAAAACCTTCAGATGGGGATACAATTAATACATCATACACAAATGGGATTGTTAAATTCACATATACTGTGGTAGCAGTTTATATCTTTGTGTCGTACATGATGTAGGGACAGCAGTTCACTGGTTTACATGGACAGTGTCCAAAGCAGTCTGTTGTAGTAAATGTGTTACTGTTTAAGTTCATGAAATGCTAAGCTTGTGTGGAATTTCCTGGCATTTGTTTAAGAAAAACCATCTACAACCCACAAATGGTCAAGATGCTTAAAGTGTAAAAATGCAAAGCCCCAAACCAGTAGGTTACTGTGATCATTAAAGGAATGCTTTCAATTTAAAAAAGATTAAACCACAGAATCATTTAAGGTGCAGAGGACCTTTATGATCATTGAGTGCAACCTTTAACACAGCACTGCCAAGTCCACATTAAACCATATCTCTAAGCATCACACCTACAAGTCTTTTAAACACCTCTTGGGACTCAGCCTTTCTCCTGGACAGCCTGTTCCAATGCTTGGCAACCCTTTCAGAGAAGAAATTTTTCATCATTTCCAATCTAAACCTCCCCTGGCACCACTTCAGGTCATTTCTTCTTGTCCTATTGCTTGTTACTTTGAAATGGATGCTTACCTCAACTACAACTTTGTTTCAGGTAAATAGTAAATACCAATGAAATTTAATTGGTTCCCTCTACACCATAATACAAAGCTTCAGTATCAGAAGTCTGAAACCAACATCATATTAACATCAAATTACGTGGAGTTGCTTGATGCTTGTTTTAAAACCAGAGCATATAAAAAGATGGTCAGAAAAGAGCAGGGAATGGGAGAATGAGTAAAGGGAATCTTCCCCATGGAGGTGTACAGTATTGACTCTCTTTCTCCTCACTGTTATGTTTTGTTGAGGTTATTGTTGTTTGCTGACATATTCTGTGCTTCACTCTTTCTTCTCTTCTCTGCAGTTGCATTTGAATTTCTTGTCTATAATGTATATATTTTTTATATGCTGGCTGTTCTTTTTTCTGTTACTCCTGAACTTTTTTTTGCCCTGTCCTCAAGGTTGGCTTCCTTTAACCAGTAATTAGCAGTTGCTGAGTTATTTGTAGGCTTAAGGCCTCTGATACCATCCTGTGTCATTGTTTCAGAGGCCTCTCTTGTCATGCCTTTGCTCTTCTATGCAGCTTTTTGTTCTGGGGTCATAGGTAATCCATTCTCTACAGAATAACCCATTTTAGCTGCTGCACACACAACTGTAAATTTGTACCTTCAGTTTGTGTGTATGCATGTACTTGTACTTATGTACAGCTTTTAGTTAGCTTTGGACAATTGTGTGATGTAACACTGATTTCACACATTTATGTATACTATTTATGGAATATATGTAGCAAATGTTTATGCGTGTTATATATAAAAATATTTCTAGAAATAAATGTTAGCTCACACAGTTGTCTGAAGCTAAGTAAAAGCCATGTAAGTTAGATGAGTCACCTGGTCTTTAGATAGCTGGTGGTAGAGTTGGACAAGCTGAAGCAAAGCTCTGGCAGGCCAGGATGAGTGCAGAGCCTGGTTATTCATTTAACTCCAGGCCCATGGCCTCTTATCACCTTGCATATAGGGTTACACCATTCCCTTAAGAAAATGCTGTTACAGGTATCCCATCTTTCACTTGCAAAGTTACAGTTATCAAAAAATTCATGCATAAATGAACACCATGAGGTTTTTAGAACATGCACTGATCTTAAGTTATCCTGATTACAACTACTTCCCACTGAATATATAGCAAAAAGTAGCAACACTTTTTGTTATTTGTTTTTTGTTATTTGTGCACATACCTGTNTACAACTACTTCCCACTGAATATACAGCAAAAAGTAGCAACACTGCACATACCTGCACAAATGACAAGCAGAGGCCTTATGTTTGATTTCTAAGGGGCAGGGAAGAAATTAAAGAGTGGTGTCATGTTGCTGGTTGGAATTCTTGTCCTTAGGGGCAGATTCTTTAGACAGAACTGATGTAGTCTCTTGAAGTGCCCTCAAATATACTTTAGAAAAGAAAAGAATTTGTTTCTATAGATCTGCTGTTCTTTTAATTACTATGTTGTGGTTTTTAGTGAAGCTGGATCTCCCTTGTAAAGTGGATTTGGGTTTCAGTTTGCATTTGGCAGATAACTCTTGTTTTCCTTAAAAGTGAACAGTTTTAGCTTCTGGCATATCATGTTACTGGTGAACAAGCCTGTTCAAAGAACAAAACTAAGATGAATGAAGAATATGAGAAAGAGGTGAACAATACACCAGCAAATTTCTTTTAGAGTAAAAAAACCCAGTTTGTCACTGTTCCTTAGCTTTTCACAGTACTAATAGGCCAAGAAATAGAATTTTCTTTTTCGTAAAAGTCCTCCATTGCAGAACTAGTGGTCTGTCTCTTGCTTTGTATAGGCTTTTATTCTTTGTGCTGTCAAACATATTTCTAATTTGGCTACTTAATGTGGTTTTACTTGTAGGCAGACCAAATTCCAGGATGGTTTTCTCTGTTGCCTACCATTTATCACTTTTTGTCACTTTGGATTCCTAAAACTCTGTGCTCCTATTTTTCAAGTTTCAGCTGTTCTTTCAATGTTCCCCTCCAGTTTCTAAACTCCCCTCTAGTCTTCTAAACTCCAGCAATGTTGCCCGTCTGTGTTTTCTTTTAGTGTTATGTGAGAGATACCTGGTTTGAATCAGTTTTCTGTAACTTAGTTTAAGATATAATCTCTCTTGGAATTAATATGGGAGAAAAATGCTGTAATATAGAAATAGGACGTCCTAGCTTGAAGAGGGAATCTGACCATAAATACAGTTAAAATTTACTATTTTACTACCTGCTGTAGTAATTAGGAAAATGTTAGAACTTTTCATAAGCTAATGCATCCTCACATCATTAACATGTGTTCAGTACATATTTAAGTGTGTTGATGTGTTGAAATATTTTTGTGAGCTGATACAGAGCGGTAGACAAGAAGAAGGAATTTTTAAGTTTAATTTAGTATGGTCTAGGTTTCTGGCTTTATAAAAGTGTAATTGTCAACTTTTATTTTTGTGGACCTAATGTGTTCAGGGTTTATAGGTGGCTTGCCTATACTTGTGCATACTTAAAGTTTGCATTCTGAACAGTAAAAATGAAAACTTTTTTTTAGAAGGTAGATATTATCATACAGACACCAAATTTCTAGGAACTTTGTGGATTTGGAGCAAGTCCAGGATAAACAGAAACTAATCCCCTCATTAAGTGGTGTATATATATCTTACCATCTTTCAATAGTGAGTCTATTGTGGTGTCCTCCATGGAGAAGTGGAGGTGAGTTTTGGGATATGCTGTGCTTTTTAAAAGCATGAGATCTCTGCAGGAGGAATAAACGGCTACCTCTGCTGGCAGAGACTTAAAAGAATAGTAGCAGAATTGAAAATCAGTGTCCTAGATTTCTGTTGCAAAACAGTTGCACAAATAACCCCTTCCCATAAATAATGTAGTGATCTTCCTGGCTTGCTTGCTGTGGATTGCAGCTATAGAATCAACTTAAACCCCTGCCTATTTTAATACACAAAATATCCTCTGTCGGGGGGAAAGAAAAAATCTTTACTGGGTGTGCTTGATTGATGTATTGATGTTAATGCAGCTTCAAGACAAATTTGCAACTGAGGGAGCTAATGTGAAAGATAGATTTAAAGGCAATTTGTATCTCTTAGGCTGCTTTGCTCCTGTATATCTAGGTCACTTAACGTCTTCTGCAACTCTCACTGCTCTTTCTTCCAATCAGCAGCGCTAAGAGCAAGTATAACTTTAAAAATTAATGTGAGCTGTTGGTAGGAATTTCCTCTTGCTCAGAGGAAAGATACAAATGGAATTTGAGAATTTCAGTTTTCTGAGCTGGTAGAGAGCAGAAGTGCAATGTCTATAAGAACACATAAGATTGGAATGCCAGCAAACAGTAGTTGGAACTCTCAGCTGCGTGGTCTCTCTTTTGTGGGGTGGCTCTATAAAGGAGTTGGTTATTGTGCCTCTGTCAGTGACTCTGGGCTGTAGCTGGAAAGCTACAAAACTGCAGCTTAGACTCCTCACTTATGGCTGGGTCCTTTCCTTTGGCTTACTGTGCTTGTATGTTTCTATGAAGTTGGTGTGATTAAAAATCAAGAGTTTGCAAATCTGTTAAGCAGATTTTTACTTTGAATAAGAGACTAAAAGCTTTAGAGGACAACTTCATTTGTTTGCCCTTCCCTTAGCCTATACCTTTTCTGATTTCTTTTTCTTTTCAATGTGTATTTATGGATGTGATTGCAGTTGTGGTAGCAAGTTTGATACTCCTATACCTCATAGGAACACCTTTGGTTCTTCTTGTATTATTTTATTGATGCTTCATGGAGTGAGTAGAATGCCAGTAAATAATGTAATACAGCCAAATTTTTGTTTCCCAGAAGTTTCCAGCTGAGTCTTCAGGATTATAGAAAAAGCTGTTAATTAGTTTATAACTACGACTGGAAATTCATACTGTTAAGTTTCACCTATTTCTGGTACTTAGACTGAAAAAGCAAATGATAACCTATCCTAATAAATTTTCCCTTTCCTCACTTGTTGCAGCTTCTCTCTCTCTTGCTGAATTCATATACTTCTATTTCTCTGGTCATTTAATTGAAACATGTACAAAATTGACCTCCTAATCCTGCCCTTGAACAGTAGATTTCAGCTAGCCAAAGGCTACATTAGTTGAAATTATGTATACCAGAGCTTGAAACATAGACACCTGTCCCTTCCACTATTGCAGTGCAGTTAGTTCATGTGCTTCTGCTGGTCCTGCTGCAGCTTCTGCTCCTGGGGTCGCTGGCAGGAGCCCAGAATGAGTGGGGACATGGAGACTCTGAGATGGGGGCACAGAGAGTGAGCTGTGTGTGCTGGGGGAGGTTCCTGTGATCCTGGTGATCCCTGGCAATTCACCCATGGCAGATGAGGCCATATCTGATTTGTTTTGCAGGAGGAAGATGTAGTTAAAATCAGAACGTTAGAGTAACTGTCAAGCCTAACTACAATTTTTTTGCATGTTTAGATATTCAAGAATTTTATGAAGTGACCTTATTGGACAATCCAAAATGCATTGATCACTCTCAGCCATCTGAACCAATACAGCCTGTGAATACCTGGGACTTCTCCAGCCTTCCAAGCACAACAGTGACATCAGAAACATTGCCGAGCAGCCTTAGCCCCAGTGTAGAGGTATGATATAGAAATCTGTTTTATTTTTCTTGTTGAGACTTATTATTTCAACGTTGTTCTCCAAGGTTCCTTCATTTTATAAAATATTAATTTTCAAAGAAAATGTACATTATTAAGATCAATAGTCATAGGGGATTTAATTATTGAAATGTTTAATAACATGTATGCATTTTGCTTAGTCAAAAATTTATAAACTTGTTTGTCAAATGTACCATTAAGTGACCATTAAATTGGATTTATGCTTTGATTTTGGAGCCTCGCTGACAGGTTTAGTATGCTTATACTCATCCATACTCGTGACCCTTGAGTCATTGCTTCATTAATTATTTGAGAAATCTGAGGCTGTGTCTTACTGATTAGTAACCTTTTCAGTCTGATCATAAGAAATTCTCTGTTACATCTATATCTGAGTTCTGGAAGGACTTGTTTTTTTCAAACTGTATGCAGCCAGTTGTCTCTAGTGAGTGGTGATAAAACTGATCAGGAGAATACACATTGATGTACATTTTCACTAAAACAAAATGTTTCTGCTCAGTTTAAACTTAATATGTTCCTTGAATTTTATCACCTCGGAGATATTATTTGTCCCCAAAGAGATGAACCTAGTTCAAAGTGTGTCCTGGAAACTGACAGCACTGGAAAAAGTGTGGAATTTCTCAGTAACTGAAGGCAGTGTGCTTTGCTGATCCATTTTCATGAAATGACTGTAGAGCTCAGGAGGAGCCAAAGGACTGCAGATCAGCTGCAGCCTGTAGGGAAGTTCCTGCAGGAACTTGTCCTACTCAGCAAGATAAAGTGGCTGGGATGTCTTAGTGAGTGAACCTTTATCAGGGGCTGTTGGGACTGTGTAAGAAGGTTCACTTAGCTGTGGATCATAAGTGTGTGATGTGCTAATGACTTTGTACAGGTAAAAAAAAAACAGCTTGTGCACATTCTAGCTTTTCTCAAATCTGTCATATTGAGACTAGTATGAAATACACGAGGAATTCTTTAAAGGAAACTGTAGATGAAATCCAGAACTTGTATTCTTTTGGAAAGTGAGAAATGGCCAGTCAGTAAATAGTCAGTAAAGCCAGGGGTGTGAGTTACATATTGCAAAGAACAGCCATACTGTATTTTTCAGCTTTTTAAGTAGTTGAACACTGAGGAATTAAAATTCTGATTGCACTTCCAATGTGGGAATAGATTATTTTCTTTGATTTTTTGTGAATCTTGGTATCACAAGATTATTTTTAAACTTTAAATTTTATGTCTCTGTGGAATCTATTACCTGAAATTGCATAGGGAGGGCCACTGTCATCACAGTCACCTTAATGAATTGTCATATTTGGAGGAAATGGGGTAATGCTAGGCTATATGAGAAATAGCATGGGAAAGGCCATTGTGGTATTTGCCTGTATGCCATCATCTAAACCAGAGGCTTAGAGCTGTAGAATGTTCCTTCCTGCAGGTATGGTGGGGGTGGCATCTCTTAGAAGCAGGAGCAAAAGGAGCTGTAGGCAGGAGGGTAGGCAAGAAGAGGCAAGGCTTATCTTGTCTACTGAGGTGTTTTGAATCAGCTGGTTCTAATGTATTTCATGTTGGCATGTGCAGAGAACATAATGAGGCAAATTGAGAATCATTGCAGTTGCCCCAGTCATGGGGGATGAATGAAGTTCCTGAAAATGGCAGATGGACAAATGCTATCTCTCAAAAACATAAGACTACATAAGAGTAAGGCAGGAGAGGGATATTTAGGTTTAACTGGTACAAGGAATGATTCTACAGTTTTTTGGTAGCTCCTTGAGAGTCATAAATGAGCCAAATAATAGCTGTCATAGTTATTGATGACAATTTCGTCAAACAGTTTCTTTCTCCTGTGGTAATAATTCTTGTGGTAGGAAGAAACCTTAAATGTGATAAATTCTGACTTGGGTAGAACTTCTAGCATGGTTTAACATCTTATCTTTTGAGATAATATATCAGTTAGAGTTTCTGAAAAAAATGCATCTTAGTTTGGGTGATTAGTGAAAGCATTCTGATTAAATTATAAATTGAACCATGGGAAGAGAATGGTATGTTGCTGCTTTACCAGCTAAGACTAGGATGAAGCCTTGGGCAGTTGAAGTAATTAATGAAGTAAATCTCTGCTATGAGATTTGTCTTATGATGTTGCCACCATAGGACGTTTTGTACTTCTCCTGTAGGAGAAACAATGTGTCTGAAGGAGGGAATAGTGTGTGACCTTAAATCCAGGCTTTGTAATTATTCACTCCCAGCCCCCTGCAGAAACTGTTTCCAGCCCTCTACAAGCAGTGTGTTGTCCTTGTATCTTTCAATGTTGTAGATGAAGGTGGAACTTACAAAGTTGCATCTTTAGTTTTTTTCCCATGTGCAATTGAAGTGCAGGAATTCAGGGCCTTCTCCTCGACGCTGCCCCAATGACAGCAGGCACGTTGTTATGGCAAGGTCACGAATGCATCAAGAGGAAGAATTGCCTGCTTTGGGAAAGCTCCCCAGAGATGTGAGTGTCTGTTCTCAGCTTTGCTTCTCCAGTGCAGTCTGGTGGCCACGCCAGTGTTACCTAACAGAACCTGACATGGTGTGGATTACTTTGCTGTTTTTCTAAGTAGCCTGGATTTAAACATCTGTGACAAAGCTACCTGTCTTCCTGCATTTTTTTCTCTTGAGTATCATGTGAAAATCACAGTTGTTTGACCTTCAGTATATGACAGGCAGGTTTTAGATTTATTTAGTATTTATAAACATAGCTTCATATATTGATGTTGATCCTCCAGTTCATGTGAAACTGAAAGCAAACTTTTCTCCCAGTCTCTGTCTCTTACAGTAAATGTTAGTTAAAATAGAGTTTCCATGTTAAGTTGGAAGGTGAACAGATTTGAAAAATGATAGTTTGGTCTTGGTTTCTTTTTTGGTTTTCTAGTATATCTGAAAGTCTTAGTTTAGCTTTCAAATATATATGAAAATTGTTACATAAACATATAATCTTGTACATTTTTATCTACCTTAAGTCATTCTTCTTTGGCAACTTTCTTTATCTGTTAGGCAATACTTTCCCCTCAGTATTTTAAAATTTAATAAAAATTACTAGGAGAAACTCTCATATATTTGCAGTTTATATTCCACATACTTGCTATGTGTATTCAGTTTATGTGAAAATATATGTTTTAATGCTTAGTGCATTTTGGTTTCAATAATGCTTTTTTTAGCTACTTAGGATATTTTAAAAAATTATTTTCTATTTGGTTTTAATAAACCCAAGAGCATAATAATTCCAATACAGCATGTGTTTAATTGAGTTATTTTTTTTTTCGCTTCCTGAAATTTACTAGAGACTGGGGGGGACTTGGGTTTAGTATATCTGATTTTTGTTCATAGCTAGCTTTTTAAGAATAAATTCTCACTTTTCAGACTTTCAAGGCTGCTGTCCAGTTCAGTGTTAGTTCATTAAGCAAACACAAGCTGATTGGCATGCTGTATGTACTTTGAGATTATTTTAACTCTATTCTCGCCAGGCTGGTGAGTCCACAGGTGATATGAATTAAATGGTTTTTTCTTGCTTGGACATTGTTAGCCTTTGAAGTAATGTATTTCAGCTCTGTTTCTTTTACCTTGCTGATATTTTTTTGCTGTAGTTATTGTGGGCCAAATGAATTTTCTTCAGCTGACATTTTGATGGTATATGTGAGCGTTAATTGATAGTGGGAATATAATTCCCTCCTAAAGAGATTAAGGATTGAATTACGAGAACTTTCTACACAGCTGACTTTGGGGATGACTTTTTAGCAATGTGTGCTTGTGTGTATACATAGAATAGTGGTATACAAGCTTAGGTTGCCTGAGGACTTCTCTCAGCACGTAGCCTGCTTCTGTTTTTTCTTTTCTGCTCCAGAATCCAAAGACTGGCGTTTGAAATCCCCATAGGTTGTGTGTTAGAGAAAGTCAGAGCTACAGATTGCAAGTTTTCCTGCTCACAGCAATCTGTTTTCTTTTCCATGCTCCACATTTCCTGGAACATTATTTAACAGTTTTATTTGTTTTGATCTCCAGTACAAAATGATGGGGAATAAAAACCACTGGAAAAATAAAAAAAAAGAAAAAAAATGAGAGAGTGATTCAAGACAGTGATAAAGCAGGAAAGGAATGTTAATCCTTTCAGTACTACGAACTAGTTTATAAAAAACAAATGTATGCAATCAGAAAAGGACGAATGGATCATCCCTTTCCTTGTGTACATTAAATGCTGAGCTGAAGTGTGCGTGGCGCGGCGGAGGAAGGGGGAGCGGGGTCTGGGCGCTGGGAGCAGAGCGTGTGCGGGCAGGAGCTGCTTGCTGCGATCTGTGCTGCCATCTGTAGGTGGGACGCTCGCAGTTGAACAAATACCTGGCAGAACTCGAATGGCTGCAAGAAATCTCTGACCTAACTGAGTAGTGTGTTGTTCAGGAAATAGTCTTGTAACATTCTTTTTTGTCTTTAAATCCGTAGGATTTGTTTTAGTATTTTAATTGTTTTAAACCAGAGAAGTTATGATGTTTGCTGTTTAGGTTGAATTTAAAAGTAGCTGCAATAATTTGATTTTAGATGTTGGAAAAAATTCCCCTGAACAATGTCTCAAAGGAAATTTTTGCTTTAGGACATGGAACTCAATCTGGAGTCTCTTAAGTTGGATGAGGACACCTTTGTATTTAGTGGGTAATGGAGTCTGGAGGACTTTGGTCAGATCTGTGGTTTCCTCTCTATCTCCACATGCCCATGTGTTTAGTGTCTGGCATGTAGAGACTGGCTAGCTCACTCTTTTCTAGGGCCTTTTGCCAAATTCCTTTTTCATACAAAGAATGCCAAAGTAAGGAAACAGCTGCTATATCTGCAATTTCAGCTAAAATTTGATGCCAATGCAGAGTGAAAGCAAACTCACTAAACATCTTGCAATTACAAAATATCTTAGTATCACCTATGAGGTCAATTACATTGTGAAAGATTTTGACCAGCTAAGTCTTGAAAGTCTCAAGAACTGCAAATGCAAAACTTTTCTGGTCAATCTGTTCCAATGCTTGACTATCCTCATGATGAAAAAGCTTTACCCTGTTGTTGATTCAAATTTCTGTTTCGATTTATTTGTAGTTTCTAGGGTTTTTCCATCATGTAACATGAACTTGGCTTTGCTTTCTGGCGAACTGCACTGTAGGTACTGGAGGGCTGCTTTTAGGTTCTGAACTCTCTCCAAACTTAAACAAGCCCTGTACTCTCATCTTCTCTTTAAGGGTCAAGGCTTCCCAAAATCCTCTCACCATCTTAATGGCCCTCTGCAGAACTTGCTCCAGGTTATCAAAATCCTTGTATTGGGGCCCCAAAATGAAAGGCAGTGTACCAGATGCCCTACTGGAAGTGCCAAGCAAAGGGGAATAATAGTTTTATGTTGCTACTGGCTGTGTTTCTGGTAATGCAGCTCCTGCTTGCTTCCTTTGCTGTTAAGGCCTGCTGCAGGCTTGTGTTCGCTTTGCTCAGTATCTGTCAACGTGAATATTTTGAAAAGGGATAAAGTTAAACTAAACCTCATTTTAACCTACAATATAGGAATTGTCTTGGTTTACAAAGCAACCAGTAATGTCTTCTTAACGTTTTTAAAATTGTGATAGTTTTGTATAACTTCTTAATAAGAGTAGCTGATGTAGTCTGGAGGAAAGAGTTTGGGATGTCTGGTTCCTAGTGCAATGAAAAAATCTGTTTAATCAGTAGCAGTTTGTATCCAGAATGGAATGGTAAATCAAGCAGTTATTCAGGATCTTAGTGAAAGTCTTGTGAGGAGATATGTGCATATGAAGAGTCCATTATTAAAGTGCAGGATGCTCTAGTTCTGTTTTTCTGCTTCTGAATTAACTTCAATATATTCACCTTCACCTTACAAAGTCATTCTTACCTGTTGTTATTAACAAATTGTTCCAGTGAAAATCCCTCACCTATTGTACTATGTTCAAATAACTTCTTTGCCTTAATATTTATAAAGATTCAATACTGGTTAGTTTGATGATCTGCTATGTCTGATTGTTGTGCTCTTTGTTATTTACTGGTCCTTTACTCCTGTATCTATACATGTGTATTGCCTGTTATTTATATCAACTTCTCTGCACACGATGTGCTTGTTTTATTTCAGCAGCTAATGTAGTCCTGGGTTACTCAGGAGCTTCATTGCCTTCTCTGTGTTAACTTTACAGTGAGGAAATGGTGTTTGGCTTGCTATGTATTTTGCCTTCAATGCTTGAAATCCAGACTGTTTGTACAAAGAAAAGAATGTAAGTCTTGAACCAAAGCTGAAAAAGTCTTCCAGGGCAGGCTTCTGGTCAAAGTGAATTCAAAAGCAGATAAACAAAATCCTGATGCTCAGTTCAGGATGTATACACAAGCAATAAAACCCTACTATTTCTAAATTTTTCATTTTAGAAGTAAATAGACAACGCACAAATTCACTTTTTAAGAAAATCCTATTGTTTTTTATAAGCTTGTAATAATTACACCTTGCAGCCGGATTCAAAGGTAGCTATAAAAATTATGATGTCTTACACTTTTAGTGGTTTCTTTACTAAAGTAGCTGAGAAAATGCTTGCAGATATGATAGTGCTTGATCTTTACTGAGTGTTTGATATGTCTCTTCAAATATGCTGAGGTTGGGCATTTGACATTCCCCTGCGAGGCTGAGCTGAGCCTGCTTCTCTGGTTACACACCTGTGACAGCTCTGTGTTGTGTGGCTTTCCTCACAGAATCCAGGAGCAAATTAGCATTTAAATAACCACATGCACTTTAAGATTTGTGGATAGATGAAGAAATGATTTATCTCCAAGATCAGTATTTTCCAAAGCATTGTCTTCATTTGCATGATTTATTTCTATGCGTAGTTTATCTGTGCATGAATTTTCCTTTATTCAGTTATCTGATGGCTTTGTAGATAGAATCTGCCTCACTGGAAAAAGAATAAGCCTGTGAAGGTACAAAAAGTGCCTGCCAAACATAACCTGAAAGAATTCCTAAGTAATTCAAGGAAAGAAACAGGCATCTCTTACTTTTGTGTTTCACACGTGAGAATCATGCTTTGTTTTTTTTAATATTAATGCCGTGAATAGTGGTGAATGAAAATGCATTTTTCCCTTCTGGCCAAGCTGCATAGAATAGCTGTTACTGATTGTTACTGAAATCAGTTGTAGCTGACAGAACAGAAAGATTTTTTTTTCTTTTTTTTTTAATAAGAATGAATGACGTTGAAGAAATCACAATGTTTCTTACAAATTCAGTAGAATAATAGTAATTTTAATGACTAACAACACTATGTTAAAATGTCTTACTCTTCAGTGCATGAAAGGATGACTTTTCATGCATTTCATGATTATGATTCAAGTTTTGGTGTGTTCTTTAATATCTTTCTGTTCCTTCTCAAAATATAATTTAAAGAAAAAGTTATTTCATATTTAAAGACCTAAGTTATTTTATTAAATTGTTTAATTACAGTGGTTTTACTTCTGGATTTTTTACCTATTTCTCATTTTGAAAAACTTTCTTCTGGTCTCCAAAATTTAACACATACTTGCTCATTCAAGGAGTTTTATGATTTGTTTTCAAAAAGCTGTGTTATTTTTTCTTATGAAAATGCTAAACCTTCTGAATGTTTGAGGCTTAGTCAATATTTTTTGAACTTTTATTTCTTCTATATACAGTATTTCCAGTGAAAAGGCTGCAGAAACTATTTTTGGGCTAGGAAATACTTTTTTATGCATAGTGCTCTTTTGAGTGCTTATCTCTCTGTACACTATATTTATGAAAACGTGTACTGGTGTTTGCCACAAAATCTTCTGGTCTAGTGGTTTAGAATTTTTCCTCTGTGTGTGGACACTGTTGGCTGAAGATGGGTCTTGAGAGAAGCACGTACAGTTACGTACAGAACTTTTAATCCATCACAGGGTGCAGTTCTGGGTAAAGGGCTCCATGGACCTTGGTTGTGCACCCTGCTCCGATTTGTGCAGTGCATGCATTACTGCATTTCAGGCACACTGGTTATGAGATGACTTTGCTCTGAAATGTTCAGGGTGCTTGTTGATGATGAGCAGCCTGATGCACAAACCCTCAGCACAGAAATGCCTTTTCCTCACCTCTCTGAACAGATCTGTTCTACATCTCATAGTCTGCCTTGGCAACTTGAAGGAAGTTATGAGCTTGCTATGACAGGGCTAATGGGTCTTGGGTCTTGTTGGGGTGGTGATGGCAAGTGGGAGAGGAGAAAAATGATATGATTATGATACTTAGTTCTAATAGCATCCTAAAGAAGGCAAGAGAACAAAAAATTGAGACTAAAAGCAGTTGGTTCTCAATGTAAGCTTATTGTAGCCAGGATTAATCTGCAGAAGCTTAATCTTGTGCCAAGGTGCTGAGAGAAATTTCAGTGATAAGCAGGATTGTTGATCTTTGCCCTTCATGGACAGAGCATGAGGGACAAACCAAGTTTCCATGTGCTTTTGGGGTTCCTAGAGCTGTAATGTACATTTGGACTGACTGTGTGTCTGGCATTGGTCATTGAAGGTGTTTCTGGCCTAGACACTGGGCATGTGACAAGTTACCTAAAAATGCATTTCCTTAGTTTTCCTTAACTTTTTGGATAGTTGCACTTTGTTAATTTCTCTGAACCTTACAGTCTTCCCAAAAGAATACTTGGGAAATGCAAGAATTTCTTTGTGAGATACCTTGTGTGCATTCAGCTGTGAAGGTAATTCCTCCCTTCCTTTTCTGACACAGGAATGTTTCATCAGCTTAACTTGCTCGTTTTTATTTTTTGAAGTTAAAACTTGTAGCCTTCTATCTGTTTAGCCAGTTTCAGTAGTCTAAAAGATGCATATTTTTCCCACTGATGCTTTGTAGCAGTGAGAACTTCACCTAGGTGGTCACAGCAGAAATTCTTCACAAATTTTATACAGTGTAAAAATGAAAAATATATCTGACTTGACTTGGACATACAAGGTAAAAATCATCATCTTAGTGGTTGAATAATGTAAGATTTATCTTAAAATTCCATTTGAGTTTGTCCTCTAAAAATATCACCTGCCCACAAGATATGTGATTTTGGAAGGATTAGATTCCTTATATACTGGGTTACCCCTTCCCCCACTCCAGTAGCCCCCCAGTGCTTCTCCCAGTATATATGGAAGAGAGAAAGTTTAAAAGGAGTGCTGTAGATAGACAGTATATTCTAGAGTTGTTTTGATGCAAAATACAGTCATTTGTACATCTTGGGGCAAAAGCAAAATGATGCAGATAAGATTTAACAGCTGGAAATTAGTCCCTGAATTTTTTCAGTGTGCTTCATTGTGTTTGCAGCAAAGGTGTTAGTGGGGGACCTAAGAGGACAAGATAGTGGGAACTGAGTTTATGAGCTGCTTTCAATGCCTCCTGTGGAAAATTAATGTAATAAGGTTCTTAGCATTGTAGGAACTGCCAGGTTAGTGTTTCAGAGTACACAGGAGGTTATTTTGTGCCCAAGTGTTAGACTTCTCCCAGCCGTGCTAATTAGGCTGAGAAGACAATGCCTGCACATTCAAACTTTGCCTTGTCACTGCTTTACAGCCTTACAAAAGGAAATGAAATTCTAGGTTAATTCAAGGCTCAAAATAGCATTTCTCTTGCAATATGCATTACTCTTTCCTTGCCACTTTCTTCTCTCCCTGATCTACATGGAATATTCCATTCATTACTGCTTAGGAAATCAGTTATTTTGCAGTCTGCAAATGCTGAAATGACATTAGAGGAGAAATACTTGTTTGCAACCAAAACTATTTTTGAACAAACGCTTCATTTTAGAAATTGTAGCTGGCTAAGAAAAGCTGAATTGAGATTTTTTGCTGTGAAATAACTTTGCATTGCATTTCATCAAATGATTCCCTGTGATGCTCATGTGTTAGGTAATCCTGACAGAGGAGTATATGAAATAGAATACGAAGAGGTACTTAACTGGTATGGAACAGGATTTGACATCTTTTGTAGAATATTTGCAAGGATACATTTAAATTTTTCAGACATAGATAACCAAAATAGGTTAAGAATTTTTCGTGAACTTAAAGCATTTGTATTTTAGCCTGCTGCTTTTTCTCCACGGTGTTTCTACCTCTGAATGAATCCAAAGGAGAGCTGGCACTCACTCAGCTGTTTTGACTATTAAATAAGTGTGCTTTTCTCATTCTGTTGAGATGGTGTTTAGCTGTGACTTTTAAATGTTTGGAAATATTCCTGCTATGCTGAAACGATGGATTGCTTATGCATTGTAACAACAAAGGTAAGATGATAAAGCTTTTGATTAATGC
Organism: Thryothorus ludovicianus; assembly: GCA_013397245.1. Lineage (NCBI taxonomy): Eukaryota > Metazoa > Chordata > Aves > Passeriformes > Certhiidae > Thryothorus > Thryothorus ludovicianus. Next base: position 29,207 of record VZTB01014395.1, on the reverse strand, counting down.
CTACAGTCTTGGAAGTTCTTGTTGAATCTTTCTTCCAGTTTTTGCTACCTGTAATGAAAATGCTTTGATGATTTTCTAGTGCTGATATTTTTTAAACTTTAAACTGCACAGATCATGAAAATAAATTTTGTAGTTGTTGCTAAGAACAATCATAGATGTTAATGCTTTGAAGAGCTAATTATGCACTTATTGAAAAGTGTAGTAGAATGATTTGCTTTTTCCCCTCATTCTGCAGTAAGGCACTCTTTTGTAAAAATTCACTCTCTTTAAATGTGCTAAAATGGTAGTTTGCTTTTTATTCCCAAATAAGAAATTCCAAATTATATTTTACATAACCTTTATCAGGACATGTTTAAAATAATCATCAAAGAGAAGATCAATCTGGCAGGTCTTGTTAGGGATGGATATATTTCAAGATGCTTTATTATTTTGACATCTTGCTGCTTTGAGATGAAGACACTCAGATAACTTAGTGTCATTATTTCTGTGCTAGGATAAAGTTTTATGTGAGTTTGTTTTTAATGCAGTCCACTTGTAACTGCTAAAGATAAAATCTGATGCAGAAATGTAGTATTTTAGTACTGTGCTTGTGAAGTATTCACTTGGTCAGTTTGGTTTTTTGGAGGCTTTTTATTTTCCTTCAAGTAGTAAAATTTTCTGTATTGCTCCCCTTTCCCTGGATGTTGAGATAGTTGCTAGTTGAATTTTTTTTTTTGACAAACTGATTTAACTTCTAGTATTCTTCTAGATAATTTGAAACCATAAAACTTGCGTATACAAATTTCTCCTTCTCAAGAAGTAGAATAAAATTGAACATATTTGAGAATATTAGGTGGATTTAATGATAGCTTTTATAAAAGAAAAGATGCTTTCTGGGTTTTTTTTTGACACAAGGAGGCAAAGGCTGACAGGAATGAATGAAATTACCTTGTCTCTCACTATCAAATGAGTCTTTCTGGCGTCTGAATTGTCACAATTCTTTTGGAAGTTAAATATACTCTTTTAAGTCATGCTTCAGTGACAGCAATTTGTGGCATTTTGGCTTTATTTAATTTAGAATATTCTCTTTTATACAGTGAGATTGGGATTAGATATTGATTGCTTCACTTCATTTATATTGATAAATATCTTAATTTTATTGTACTGATTTTTAAAAAGCAGAGCTGTCATTTTTATAATTAAAGTGCTTAACTTTCATTTTATTTTGTGCATTTATTCACCTTCACATATCTACTTGTCTAAGAGCAGAAAGACAATTTATATGTAAAGTTAAACCAACAGAAAACGTTCTGTGGAAAAAAAAAAAAAGTTGTTTTTTAATATGATTAGCCCAACTCTGTGGGTGCTAAGAAAGTAAGACTGCTCACAGAAATGTTGCACAGGAGAGGGAGAGATCATCTCTGCACAGCACAGGCTTACCTGGGGTTAGACTGATGGTGCATTTCCACCTGGAGTTCCCAGCACTTCATCCTTCCTGCCTGCTTCTTGGGAAGTTTTGGCCTCATTTAACTAAATGCTGCTGTAGTCCCTTGTAGCTTCAACTAAAACTGTTTATTTCAAGTGGGGCTTAGAAAAGAACTGTTTGCTTCCCTGGGTACCTGTGTGCATCTAATTACTCAGAAGTTGTGGTTTAAGGAAAAGTACATTCCTTGGTTTTGTGCATAAACCTATATTGCAAATCTTAAGAAAAATCAATGCATAAGTAAGGCAATTTTGAAATCAGCATTAATGTACTGTATGATAGGATTAGTAGAAATATTAAATGCTTCCCCTCTCTCTATCTTGAGTGGAGGCATATTTGAAACAATTCCTCGTTACTCTTTATTTCTGACTAGGGAAAAGAAGAATTTGGTCAGTGAGATGAATTTTCTACTGGATTTAAGAAGTCTTTTGTTATATGATCTTTGATATTTCTTAATATCAATGTTATTTTGCTTAATTCAAAATTCAGATTTAGTCACAATAGGTGAATGGGTCCTTAAACTTATTTCTGTCCTCTCTTCAAAGGTTCTAACTGGTTTACTTTGCCCAAATCTAGTGCAAAGAATACTGATTAATACAGTATTTTTTCCTCCATATGTGGGCACATTGGTTTGATGTAGGTAGGCAAATTTGCATCACTGCAACCATGGATACTATTAAGAGCAGGCACGTGGGCTGAGCTTACAGTAATGATTTTTATTTAAGTCACAGTTTTAAATGAGTTCATGGCACTTAAAAATACAGAATATGAAAAGTCGTTGATTTTTCCAGAAAAAAAACATTTTTAGCAGTCATTCTTAACTTTATTCCATAGTATACTTCCACTAAAGCAGTTGAATTTTAAATGACAATGATCTAGAATAGCTTTAAATAATATATCTAGCCTGACAAGTATGAAAAACCAATTGTTACGTTCCATTTTTACTTCAAAATACTAAGAAGCAGCCTTCTTGCACTGCTCCAGAGCAGTATCAGTGTGGTGCAGTCCTTGCTTCTGACAGTAGCCAAATGCCAGTATTTTGGGAGAGATGTATGATGCATCAACCTGTTACTAAGGGAGAAAGGTGAAGGGGTTTTTTTTTCCTTAAGTTGTAAAACATAATCTGTGAGCCCTCCTCAGTGCTGTGTCTGAGCTCACGGTGTGGCTGCAAGGCACAGGAGCACAGCTACAGCCGGCGTGGCTCAAGTGGGGAGGTGACCCTGAGTCTGGGTGATTCCTGCAGCTTTCCTCACTTGGCTGTGCCTTTCACTGTAGTTCAGAGTCCCATCGTGTTACAGTCAGTCTTTGGAATTTGCCTCAGCTTAAATGAATTGTGCATAATGGAATTTACACTGAAAGTGATCTTGTCCAACCATCTGCTTAAAGAAGGGGCAGCATCAGCTTAGACCAGGTCATGGAGGGCTTTGATTTGGTTTTGTAAGCCCCCTCAGCCTGTCTCAGTTAAAGCAGTTTCTCCTCCTGTTATGCACAACAAGGGCCCAGTTTTGTTTTCTTAGTGCCCTCTTAGACATGAGAAGAGCTCCTTTGTTACCAGCTCCTGCCCAGTGCCTTTCTCTGGCTGACCAAGCCCAGTGTCCTGAACCTTTCTTCACTGTGCTTCAGCCAGGCGACCATCTTGGTGGTTTTCCACTGCACTTGATCTTGTGTTCCAGGTCTAACAAGTGTCTGAAGAAACATAAAGAGAGGTTTCAATGCAAGTTTTAGCCTTCTGTATTATGTACTGTGTGCATTAAGCCTGAAAGCTTCAATGTTTGTAGGAAATAAAATGTGAGAGGCAATTATGTGGAAACAGAAACAGTGAAAAGCTAAGCTTTTATGTATGAACTTGATGGAGAAGTTACTTGGTGGGCCCAAAGGAATTTTTTTTTAAGTGGAGGAACAAAATTCCAGATTTTGAATTTAAAATTGTAGATGAGATGTAAATGAATTATATGGGCCGTTTTTACACTGAAAGCTTAAGAAATACTTTCAGTACTTAATAGTACACAAGAGCTCCAAGTTGGTACATGTGAATGATGTGTCATAATGGGTTTTGGCCAAGGGCTTGATTTTGCCAACATTCCATGTCCTCACTAAAGAGCAAATTGTTTTTCAAACATATTTGATTGGATAAATCATAGTTATCTGGTGAGCCAGTTGAATAAAACTAATAGTAAATAATTTGACTTGGCTGTGTCATTTGGTTACAGTGTTGAAGAAGAGGGTGCAGAATCAGTCATGACAGCTTTGGGAAGTGAAAAAATGGTGTAATGTTGGCAGCATCTGCAGAGGGTATGATACTGCTCTTGCATGCAAGTTTGATGTATAGTGCAATGCCAAAGAAACAGCTGCCTACTAGATAGCTGGGAAATGTCAGAATCAAGGGTGGTTGTCTGCAACCTCAAGGATTGGCCAGCTTTCGTGTGGAATAGGAGACCAAGTGTGTGAGGAATGATTGCCATATTGGGTTTAAAGGCTATCTGACAAAATCAGTGAGGAATGCATGCTGAGAATACTGACCTTGTGGCCATGCCAGGAGGAAAGATGTCCCAGCTGCCTGTATTTGTGGTTGTGAACAGCCCTTTCAAAAGTTTGAAGTTTTAAAATACAAAATGAACTTAGGCAGAAGGTCATGCTTCTAATCTCTACAGGGCAAATAAAGAAGCCCAGTGCAACATCAGATAGCTGGTGGTTAATTTGAGAGGTTGTAGCTAGAGAAATTAAGAAATACTATGTTTTGGATTCTTTGGATGGAACTGAAAGTGGTTTCTCAGAGTTTTAAAGAGGAGTATGTTTCAAGGTGATTACTGATGACACCAAGAGTGATGCAGGTGGCAGAGAATGATAATGGAGGAAATGATGATGGGACCTGATGTGCAAAATCTGAAAAGCTGTATGACAAAGTATGAGAAAACTTAGACTAATTTCAGACAAATAATTTCTAGAAGCTTACATTCATACTGTGCATTGATTACAAGGACATTTTACAAGCTTTCTGCATTTAACTTCTTTCTAAGGGAGTTCTCTGGATTTCAGAATTCTTTTTCTGTTAACATGTTATTTGGTATTATCCCAACCAACAGCAGTTTAAGACTCAAGAACCTCCTGAGCCAGAGGCACTTGCTCTGTAGTATTCTTTGGCTTTCCCTTATGTGGATTATCTAGTCTCATCAAAATGTACATAGAATATAAAACAAAGGTACAAATCTGTGGTGTTTGCTTCTTATACAGAGCATCTTCTAAGTTAATCTTTTACTTGTGTTTGCTTGCTCTCTCTAAATGGCTGCAAGTAAACAGGGTTGTTTAATCGATGACCCAGAAGTTAATAGGATTGTGTAGTTATTCATGCTGGCATCAGTGATGTTGGTATTTGTTGGAGTTTGTGGTGCTCCAAGAAACTAGATACCACGCACCCGGGATGTTTATATGAAGATGATGAATTTTACATGAAGCTTTTGTGTTTTTGTGTGTTTGTACTTATTTCTCCTTCTGCTTTAAATGAAAAAGCTGCTAATTAATACTAGAAATAAGTGACAAATGGGCTATATTTGGTTATTGCACCAGGGAGTTGGACTGACTCTGAGAACATGGTGTGAAATGTGTAGACTGGAGATGCTGAATATAGTAGTAAAAAATGAGAATAACTTTCTGAAATCAATCCTACAAATAAGACCCTTTTGAAACATTTTTGTAACTCCTTTTGCCTGTCTGGAACTGTGTGGATTTATTTCAGAGCTGATGATCATAACCTGAGTATTTTTCTGGGTATTAATGGCAGCAGAGTGATGAAGCACTTTTGCCTTGCTGACCTTGACTTTGGGAAAAGAATTCAATCTTTGGCTGCATGAGTGACTGTGAAACTCAGCTGGTGCTGCTGAGAATGCTTCTACCCCTTTGTGTTCACTGCTCACCTGCTAGGAACCTGGTAGAACTCTATGCTTTTCTGCTGGCTACTGAGTGAAAACAGCTCATGGAAAAGTCGAACTAGCACTGGACCTATTGAAAGGTAGCTGCTGGGATGGAGAGTTGTTAACTGTTGAGCAGTTAAAGTGATTCAGACGCCTGTGAAAAGGCAGGTAAAATAGTAAGACTTAAGAGCTCAACACTTTAGGAAGGAGAAGGTGAGAAGAGCAGTGATTCTCTCTGAAGCAGAATCAAACTTTGCTCAGTTTGAGTGCTGCTCATGGAACTGGACCCTCTGAGTGAACAACTTTGGCATAGTTTCCTGTTGTAATGAAAACAGTGGGAGAAAACAGTGGGTGAATAAATGTAAGGTTGTTCATAGTTGGGCATATGGTCTCCAACACGATTCCTTCAGTAGACAGAGCTATTTAGATTTCTTGATGGCAAAAACGCCAGAAGGCTTCCTCTCTTCTTTGAAGTGAGATTTCAGGATGGGTGAGCTCACTGGCTGATTATCTGGTATGCTGCTAGTCAGATTTGTTTTACTAGCCAGCACTGTTCTTGATCACTTCTTTTGTCAGTGCAGTGCATTGCACCAGAGCTTTGTTAACATGAGGGTGTTTTTACACTTTATTTGAGGCTTAATCATAGTCTGATGTTTTGTCAGGGAGTATTACTCATTCTTTCATAAGTGGGAATAACTTTACTTGAATCTCATTCCTAGGACTGGTATTTACCAGACCAAAAAAAAGTAAAACTTTGAGAACATATTGAGGTGGAGACCATCACTATTTAAGGGATATTCAACCTCGTTTGGTTTGTGTGTTTGTAAGATATGTTTCTTTGAGGCCTGTACTCTGCCATATCTTGGTTTGGAGGAGCGAAGGACATTCTTTAATGAAATTCTAATGCATACTTAAAGTATAACTGAGAGCTGCTGTCTTAAAGGTCAGTGTGGGCAGGAATCATCAGCATTTTCTGAATTCATCTAAATGCCCAACAAAGAATGAACAGGCCTTAGGGGGTTTTAGTGACAAACCTATGTTGCCTGGAAGAATGTTTCCCTACCCTCCATGCTGTGAAAACACTAGGACAATAATTGCTTCCTTCTTTCAGTCTTTCTGCTTATCTGTGGCACAAGTTTACTTGTGTCACAGTTAAGATTTGTTGAGGACATTTTTGCTCTTGTCTTGGTGGGGCTGCACATGCCAGCCTTCATTGACTGTTCTCTCAAATGTGCCATTGAGACAGAGAACCACTGCAGAGAATTCTCACTCCTCTGCCTGCTGGAAAAATGGTGTGCTAGTTGCATTAAACACCTGCTGTGTTTTTGCCTTTCTGACCTGGTGAAGGCAGCACTGCTGAGGAGTGCTTTGTTTGCACGCTGTGCAGGTGACACACCACTTGCACATCTTGTATCCCAAGCTCGAGCTTTTCTCTTCAGCTGACTCCCAAGGCTCTTCTGACTTGGGCTTTCCAGCAGCTTGGCTAAATGTGGTAGCTCTGAATGTGGAACAGAACATTCACTTCTTGCATTCTTGCAAGATTCTTGGACTTTATCTATCTGTAGAGTAGATAACACTCTGTCGACAGAGTGTTATAATGATGAACTTGCTCTGTTTTTCTCCTGTAATTAAAAGATGGCCTTTCACTTTTGTATACTTATTATTCTTTGAAAATATATACAAGTCCAAAACTGTACACATTTGACTTGTGGTATATTCCTGTATGTTTTTGTAAATATTTTACCCAGAGGATGACTTCTTTCTGATTCTTTAGTCTGCTATTTTTCTATCTGGGGAAAAAAAAACCAGACAAACAAATCCCAAGCCATTAATATGTGGTAAGATGCAAGTATTTATCATGTAACTGAGTCTGAAAAATCTGCTTTGGTTGCTTTAGCTTTAGTTTATTAATTAATGTACAATTCTCCTCAAAAGAACTCCAGACTCAAAATGAAGAAGTAATTTCTGTCATAGTTCTGCAGTCTGAAGTGATGCTGCTGTTGCAGTTCATTTTAAAAAGAATCTCCAACCTAATAACCTTTCTGCTGCTATTTGTAATTAAATTCTATAAGAACAGTTATTTAAGAAGGCAAAAAGAGGACTATTTCATTATATGCAGTTTTTTGTACCTGCCAAGTTTCATCTTTCTTCAGGCTAAGGAAATGGTGAGGGAATACTTAGTTAACTTAGTAATCTAAGTAAGGAGTTAACTTAGTATTTAACTTAGTGATCTGTTATTAATAAATGCATCTTAAAAGCTGTTTGTAGAAATTTTCCTTGAAATAAATGTCACTTGTATGGTGAGAAATGGATCCATTTCTTTATTTCCTAACATCTCAATAGGTTGTTTACAGGATCTGATATACACAGCTGGTTTTAGGCCAGGAACTATAATTCAGGTGACTGGAAAGATTCTATAGTTGGCCTAGAAGCTGCATGGTCATTATAACCCTGTGCCTGATCTTATTTTGATTTATTGAAATCAGAGTCATCAGGGTATTCTGAGGAGATGGAAAAGTTCTGTTTTACAGTGTGTTATATAAGGGCCACTGCAAATTGCACATACACAGCTGGAAGTACTATTAGAGTGGTGAGGGAAGTGCTGTGTGGGAAGGAGGGGCAGGAAAAAAACCACTGGAAGTGTTTATCTTGATGGCTTAGGGAATATGTTTCCAAACCCAAAGATGATAGTGACTTTTCACATGGGATGATGCTGAAATGAGAACAATAAGAGTTAAGCAGAAATAAATTAAAGCTGGAAATCAAAAGGATTTGCTACTAAAGTAATTAATTAATAAAAGACTTTTATAAGAATAATGTAGATAACAGAAGCTCATTAAGATATAGCTAGATGATTTTAAAGATCATATTAAGTTGTTTATTATGTGTTTAGGTTGTATGAGAGACTTAGCAGAAAAATCTCTCACTGCATTTTGAACGAAAAACATTGGATTGGGTTGGATCCAAAAATAAGGAATTTTAGTCATCTCAAATCCTTTAAGCAACATTTGTAGCATATTCTAATGTATCTCTACTGTCACAGGAATTGTAAAAGTACATATCTGATAACTTTAAACAGAAAGGTTAATTTCAAAATAGGGTTGTTTCAACTCTGTGACTGCTAACTGGCAGTCTGAAAACCTTTACTTCTTCTACCACTAATTAACATGTTTCTCTATCTGTTCCTTCAGGGACTCAAATAAAATTTAGGTTCTGTACATCGGCTCACCAGTATTTGGCAATTTATAAACAGCACATTGAAACAACTTGGGCACCAGATTGTGACTGTAACGAAGGAAATGAAAACCTTTCTGACAGAATCAACTTGTTTCTTCCCTGGTTTTGTTTTTAATCCAGATCTGGTGCTTGCATATCATAATGAATTGTTTTTTTTTGGTCTTTGTAGAGAGTGAAGTGTGCTTCTGTAAAAGGAGATCTTCAGAAGCAGGAATATACCCTGTCCTTAGTGGTTTGCATGCTTACCTTGCAAGGCCGCTGTTGCAAGCAGGGAAATGCTGTCGAGTGGCAGTGGAGAGCTGCTGCCCTCTGCTGTGTTCAGAGTGCTCTGTTCAGAACAAACCGGGACAGTGAGGGATCTGCTTCCCAGAATTTGCAAAGCTTCCTTATCCCCCTGACGTTTGAAGTAGGTGAGGATGTCCTTTGAACGGTAGAAAGAAATGAAATATTAACTACAAGTTACAGAGCTGATGTTAATTCGTTCACTTGCTGATCATGAAACTATAAAATCTTGTTGATATTACATTTTTTTCCTATATTCCTATATTATTTTGGCAATTCCTTTATATAGTTAATATTCATCCACATCCCTCATACAAATATATGCATGTGGTAATTTGCATTAAAATTGGATTATCCCAGCCTTCACTAGCCTAGTTAATAATTTTCTGTAATACGAGAATACAAAATAGTGATTCTATTCGATGATTGGAAATGAAGGATAAGTGCCCACCTCAGTTGCTGTCCCACTCCTAGAGGCAGTGATGACACGTTTTTATTATATTTATTATATATGGTTTGTTGATTTGCTCTGTTCCTTTTTGATTTGATATTTTTGGCAATGAGTTCTGCAGTACTTTCTTTTCTTTCCTTTCAAACATCTGCTGGGTAATTTAATTGTCTGCTAATGCCTGTGTTATCTTAAATAGTTAGTAGTTGCATTTTATGTGCCTTTTCTATGCCATTCATCTTTTCAGAGATTGAGTGTCATATTCCCAACTCAGCTGCTTGCTTTTTATAAGATGAAGAGCTTTGTCAGTTAAGCTTCTCAAATAGAAATCACTGAGTATCTTTATCCTTGATATCATTCCCTGTAATTTTTTTTTTAATTTTTGTGGCTTTTACCAGATGAGATGATCAGAAATGTTTCCAATAGGCAAGATTTATGATTCTCTCAAAATTATACAGAAAAGTAACACTGTCTGGTCTTCTGGTTTTCTTTTTCTTTTTTTTCTGATCTAGTAGTTTTGTTCCACTTGATTTAAAACCCCTCTATAATTTTAGCTGAGGTTCTATTTTCTAGGTGTTTTAAAGACAATAGAGGGGAGGAAGAAGTGGAGAGTGACCTACATTAGCTATAACATGCTGTCACATTCACTCAGGTATTTGAGTCCTAACTGAAGTAATCTCAAAGCTGAAGTAGGGTGTTATTTTCTGTAGCATCTTTCTAAAACATACTAAGAAGAAATATTCTGTTTTGAACAGTTGTGCAATTAGTTTGCCAACAGCTGCTGGTGTTTTTTAAGGACTGGTGCCTGCCAGGACTGTTGCCCTAGATTCCTGCTGAAATGCTGTGGTTTACAAACCTGTATTAATATGGAGAAGCTCTGATGTCGATAAGTAGCATTGAGTCTAGCCAGGATCAATATTTTGAAAGTTTGCTTTTGGTCAGGGAAATGGCACTTGGTAATAATAAAGTATTTAATGCATTATTGCTTGAATTCTTAGCTAAGTTTGGGTCTAATTTGACAGTAATTTTCATTGTGAGAATGAGTATTTTATGTTAATGAGCATTTATATAATTCAACCTGCTATAAGAAAATGTGCTTTGAGAGTCCCTTGTGGAACTCAAGTTCAGATCAAGTAACAATCACCACAGTTCTTGCTTAAGCTGTTCTGTTGTGATTCAATTGTAATTTGTGGTTTCAGTTTTTAAGGTTATAACCTTCACCTCCCAACTCTATTTTTCAGCTTGTTAATTAAGGTATTTCCTCCTTATTTGCAAGTTCTGAAAATGTTACTGCACTGGTTACTGTATTAGCATTACATAGGAGAAGGATCTGCTAAAAGCAGCAGAAATACTTTGAAAAATACTTTTTAAAAACTGGAGAGAAGTGTTACCAACTTCATTTTATGTAAAAGACTTTTTGAAAACAATTGTTCTAGAACCTAGTGACAATCCTCTGTGTATTCAGAAATGTATGGCAAGTATTTGAGCATCCACAGAACAGCACTGCTGTTGAGATTCCATCCTGATGTCAGCAGATTATTTTATAATTGAGATGTGATCAGTTTTCACTGTTTTTAAAGCAGCAGGACTGAAGGACTGAGTTGCATTTGTCTCTGGGAACAACCTTGTCACTGTCTGCAGGGGGGGAAAACGCCCACCATTGCTAGTATTGTGCAAGCACTTCATCTCCTGGCTATGAGACGTTGGTGTCCTCATCTCTTTTCTGCTCTGCTGCTTTGATGTAGCACCAAATATGTCAAATTGCAGTCTCTTCTTGATGTGGTGTTAAGCAAGCATGAACAGCAGTTGAGATGAATCTGGAGTAGTCTGAGGCTTCACCAGATAAAATACATGTATTATTAATATATTTTCTCTCACTCATTTTCACTTGTTTTTTTACCAGTCTGCCCTTATTTTTTCAGGGGAGGTGCAGATGCTTTATTAATTCTTTGTGAATTATTCAGCAGCAGATCTACTTTTTGTGGCTACTTTGCGTTTAGATGATATTCCACTACTGAAAACTGCTTCTCCTGAAGGGGCTCTTTCAAAAAGATAGAATAGGATAAATCAGATTCTGAGCAATTCTACAATTACTGAAGGATCTTCATATTGTATCCATACTAGAATAAACCTCAAAGGTGTTGTCCCTCTTTCCTTCCATCACATTCCCCCTCCAACAGTTCCACACGACAGTCTTGATCCAACTAGCCTTCTGTTAAAGCCCAACAGGTGCATAAGGAAAACCAAGTTTTGGAGGATATGCTTAGTTTAGTCAGCCTGGGTCCTACAGGGAGCAATCCACAGTGAAATCACATCCGTGCTCCAGCCTGGTCTTGACACTGTGCAGAGCAGTTCCAGCTAATCACACCTTGCTGGATTTAATATTTCCCACTGAGTATAGCCTTGAGAATCTAACCTTGCTTGGCTGATAACCACTTGAGATTACAGTCCATCCACACCAAATGTGAACTGGGTGAAATCTTCATTGAAGGTATGGGGAAGGGATGAATCAAGGAATGTAAAGCTTTTGGGTCTTTCAGGAGGGCTTTTATGGTTCAGCAGTTTTATCTTCGTGATTCAGTGTCTGTTGTTCACTAGAAATCTTTTTGAGAGTTCCATGGAACCATTTAGGGCTATATATCAATACTTTTTTTTTCTCATGTAAGGACAGATGGAACCAACACATCAAAGGCAGCTTTAGATTAATCACGTACTTTTACTCTGAGTGATTTCAGTAGCATTTTTTGAATGCAAAGACCTCATAGCATTTAATACTAAAGGACTTTTCAGGTCATACTGGTAGCAGGTTTGGCTGGGACTGAGTTAATTTTCCTCTCAGCAGCCCATATGGTGCTGTGTTTTGGATTGTGACAAACTGCTGATGAACATGCCAGTGCTTTAGCTATTGCTGTAGCATTTACACCGTGTCAGGGCCTCTTTGTGACTTTGCTGCCCTGGTGAGTAGCTGAGGGCAGGCAAGAGGTTGTGAGGGGATACAGATGGAGCCTCTGATGCAAACTGACTGAAAAGATACTCCATATATTTTAATATCTTGCTCAGAAATAATTTAGGAGGAAGTGGCTTTTGCTGAGGTTGGCCATTGATCTGCTAGTGGTTAGTGATTTGGCTTGCCTTGCTTGTATGTGTGGTTTGGTTTTTATGGGGTTTTGTTTTTTTTTTTTTTTTCTTTTAATTATTTCCCCTTTCACTTATTTATCTTGACCTGTGAGGTTTCTCCTCTTGGTTTTACCTTTCTGATTCTCTCTCTCATCCCTCTGGGAGGGAGTGAGTGAGTGGCCAGTTAGATGCTTACCTATCATCAAGGCCCAACCTGCCATGAACTGTTTCTGGACATGTTAAATATGTTTGAAGCAATGTAGTACATTCTCATTTTAGGAATTTTTTGGTTGAGTTCTGTTCAAATCACAGTACAGTCTATTCAAAATACAGTAATATTTTTTTTTCCTCATTGAGATGTTAATATAAGGAAATAATTTTCTGCAGTGAATTTAACAGAAGGTTAGATAGACACCTATGTGCTGCATGTACAATGTCTTTATTGGATCAAATTTCAAGTATTGCAAAAGGAACCATTTATTTTCAGGCATTTCCTAGCCTGTATTGAAAACGTTCTCCTGTCTCTGGTAATTTCCAGCTAGGAAAAAATAACATTGAGTTTTGGCTCTAATAGTAGTCATACTAGACACTTCTGTGACCTCTCTCATTCTCAGAAACTTCTTGTCTGAAAACTAAAGATATAAAGCAAGCTCCAGTAGTGCTAAAATACTTTGCAAACATCAGAAAAAAGGGAAGATAGTTCACTCTGCATTTTTAATTCCAAAACATGCAATGGCTTCCTGCTTACCTTAGAAAATGTGACTACATATAACCTTTTGTCAAGGTATGCTTCTGTTTTAATATAAGCTCCTATGTAGCATTTTTCTAGACTTCACCCTCTTTGATATTCTTAATCCCTTTCTCATTATATAAATTCTGCTTGTTCTTGCTTAGGTAGCCTTACACTTTGACTTGTTTCCCCTTCCTGTGGTGGGGATATTTTTTTTTTGGGTTTATTCTGTGCTTGCTACCTACTTCTGAGAAACTTGCACATGATTGATATCCTCAGAGACCTCTGTTCCTCCAGTCAGTTTGGCTCAAGTTAAACTGTAGTGTTAAAATTACTGAGAGGCAGGAACTGACAGATGAATGATATGATTAAATATCTTTGAAATCACACTTGGAATATGTAGGACCTCTATTCAGTGGTAATTGTCAGGGAAGTCTGTTTTTCATGAAGTTTTGCTTCTGAACGCTCTTCAGTCTGTCACCACATATTTTGAAGTCTGATTATTTTTGCATATACAAGACATGATAATGCAGACACCTCTGTGTTCTTTCTCCAATATTGCATTATATTTTCCTCCTCTGCTTTGGACTGAGAAACTCCTAAAACAAGCTTATATAAATGTCCATAGTGATGGTCACTCACTTGGGAAGGGAGACTGTCTTGTCTGCTTTTTTGGCTTGACTTATCAAGGCATATGAAGGACCTCATTGGAGTGATGTCCCAGATCTGTCTTATATGTAACAATTTAAGACTTGGAATAAACTGGGAAAAAAATCACAAACACCCACTGAAAAGTTTCTATTCATAGGATCTGTTCTAGGGCTTAAATGCCATTGCAGGGCAAGTTTAAAAAACAAAAAAGGCAACTATTAATCAGCTTCCTATTGCCAAAGTAATATTTCACATTCCTGCTGAAGTTAATGAGGCTGGGGTATTCTTCAGTTTTTTGGAAACTTAAGACACAGCTGTATTCTGCAAATTTTTATATGAGAGTATTAAGCTTCTTCAAAAGGACAGAATGCACATGAGCGTTCTGAACTGGACGTGCAGCAGGGGCTGCTGGTTTAACTCCTGCAAACATATTTACCTGCCAAGCTCACAAAAGTGTGTTTCTAAACTGTAGAGACGTGTTAAAGATGCTCTTTAGAATGGGAATTTCAGCTCACAGTGTTTTGCATTTATAAATCTCTTTGCCTGAAAGAACAATGCAAATGATTTTTTGGCAGTTCAGGAGCAAGCAGGAACAAACCGTACATTTTTTGGCTGCTCTCTCAAAATTGGCTTTGGATGGTCATCTGATACTTCAGGGACCAAGAACTGCAGAGCCAAAGAGCCTCCTGGGTGCTGATGGATGCAGTTTGCACCAGACATTAGTTGTTCTCAAACTCGTGCTCAAATTTCATTTGCCTTATAGAAATTGCTTATAGAATTACTACTCCTTGAGTAAGAAATTGTTACAGACATTACATTAGAGCTCTGTGCTAGTATGGGGTAATCTTAAACCAGCATCCAAGCTGTTTTGCACAGCTCTTTATCATTTTGGAATTCTGTGTACTCTTTGAAGACCTTACGATTATGCAGAAAAAAGGATAAAATAAGTTTATTAGGTTTAAGTGATTCTGATGATATGAAATGTACTTTTAAAAAAATGGATTGTATTACATATCCCAGAAGTGTACCAGCTCAGGCTTCTGGGGAAGGGGCACCCAAGCTTGAGTCTCAGCAGCCTGACAGGTGCCTGCAGTGGTACTAAAGGGACATGCTCTGTCTGAAGAATTATGAAACCTTTTCCCCTTTGGTTTGGCAGTCTGAACAGTTGGTGCATTTGTCAATTGAGACCTTCACTACGCATTTCATTAAAAGCTCCAGGCCTTGCTGCTTATGAGATTGCTGTTTCCTAACCTATGTTCTGTTGAGGATGCAGGTGGATCCTGCATGGATCAATGAAATTGGTACTACTTGTGTTCTTTCAAGAATAGTTGGCAATTGCTGAACTGAAGCATTAAGTTTTTATGAAAGTCTCATAGTATGTTTTTGTTTTTTTTTAATGCTATATAGCTCTTGTTTCTCTATCCAATATTCTTAGTGCTAAGGGAGACTTCGAAGTAGGAGCTTCCTTATTTTAAGACAACAAAATTAGTCCTGCTCACTAATTGAAGATCCTAATGATGTGGGTGTTTTGGTGCATGTAGGAACCACACATAAAGATGAGATATTGCCAAGTAAACATTAAACAAAAACCTGAAATAAAGACAATTCATTTTAGATAGTGTTTTTGTAAGGATGAGATCAGTTATTTTCACTCAGAACACTTTTGAGGAAACAGGAAAATGGTGAGCTCTTGTCTGTAGGAGCTTTTATGTGATAAGACAAAATACAGACTAATAAATTGGCAATGAGAAGTGATAGGTATTTAACGCCATATTCTTCTAATTAATGGCTTAGTCATAGTGTTAATATATTATTTTTTGTTTGAAGTGTTAATTGAATCTTCAGTTTGAATCAGAGCAATAATTGAATGTGGCTATGTTTCTGTAGAGCTCAAAAGTAGACTTGAAAATCTTCCATTTCGTATGTTTCTCTATATGAGAACGTACTATATGTTCATATTTCAGAAAGATTTATGTTATCATTTTTTTTAAAAAACCAAACTTTTGAGCACAAATTTTTTTTGAACAAGTGAAACCATTATAGTTAAGTCTCAGGATTTAGTCAGCAAAAATGTAAGAATATATTTTAATTTTATATTTTTAAACACTGTAGTTTTAAGCTTGTGGGCAGGCAAATGTGTAAAAAGTTTCATTTTCATATGAAGGTCAAGATGATTTTGTAGTGTAACCAATTTATTTATCTACAGCTGAAAGATTCAGATGTTTTATGTGGACTTCATCAGCAATGTAGATGTAATTGCCTCAAGTTACTTAAGCTTTCTTTTCCTTATTGTATCTTACTGATGGAATCCTTTGTGGATGTGTAGACTGTATCTTCCTCTTATTGATTCTTCTATGCCCATGGCACATTAGAGCTTATATTTTCTGCATCACAAAAAGCTATTTCTGCAACGTTCAAGAACTGCTTTTGGCCCTTTGGCTTTATTTGTTGACATGAAATTGCCATGCATTTGACTGTGTGTTATTTCAGTGAGAAATTACGTTATTACAATGCGATTAGAGGTGTGGAAGTAAGATGGCTTGTCGATCCATAGTGCATAGAAAAGGTTGTTTTGTGGGACAGGAACATTGCTATGTTTGGCCAGAGACAGCTCTGTGCCAGTGTTCCTTCCCCTTGTGCAGTGTTCCACGTGTGGTGTTGGAGTATGTGCTCAGCTGTGCTCTGCCCTGTTTTTTAGTCAGGAGTCTGTTTGCTGGGACCCCCAGCCAGCAGAGGGAACATAAAGGGCCTTTAGATTCCTCTGTCAGCCTTTCTACTTAGGGTTATCCTTGGATGTTCTTGCAAAAAAAACCATAATCTAACTTAGCTAGACAAAGAAGGTGCATTTTTGGTTTCTTTACGCTCTTTGTTTCTTTTTTTGTGACAATTAAGTTCAGGGTTAGATTTTTTCCTTTGCTCCTGCTCATATTGCTGCACTCACATGCAGAAGATGATCTACTGTGGGAAATCATGTCTAAGGCTATTTGGTGAAAAATCGTAGGTCACAGCACATGGTGCAAAGAAAACTGCTTATTAATATGGAAATACTGTCATCGGTAATCCTTGGAGAGTCTACCAAGAACGAGGTCCTCATGCAAATGAAGTTTATTTTGAGGTTTACTGTGGGCTGAGTTACACATTTTTCTCCAGACATCTTGCCTTAGTTTTGGTTTCATCAATCTGCACATTTATATAAAGATGACTGTCTCAATATAATTCATGAAGTTACTCGTTTCTGAGCTGGAAGTGTGGATGCAATTTTACACTACACTAAACTTGCTGCCTCATGGGGTGCTTATCAGGTAAACCAAACAAAGTAAAAGAGAGATGACAAAAGCCTGCTATAGGTGTAAACTTAAGTGATCAGTTATGTCCTTAAGAGAGTTCTTTACAATACTGCTTAATGCAATAAAAAATAGAAATGATGGCTAATGTTATTTGATTGAAGTTTTTTGCAAATGCAAGTTAGCTTATGGTACAAAAGCCGAGTAATTGCAAAGGGCATTTTTGGATCAATTTCATCAATTTCTGAAATGCAGTTTATTAAAATACATGAATGGATTGAAATCCTACAGAGACCCCTAGACTTGTAAAAAACGAAATAAAGTCTGAATCTTATAGGGCTTGATTAAAAAACAAACCCCAAACAAACCATTTAAAATTTTGTTACAACAGATTTGTTAGCACACTGCAAAGAATGATAAATTCTAAGGAGACTATAGTAGTATTTACCTTAGTTCTAAGGAAAAAAAGCTTCTTTTAAATTCTTGAACTCTTTTGAGTGTTCACATGTACAGTTGTTTGAAATGCTTCACCAAGAGCTCTCAATAATCAAATTGATGCATAGTCCAGATTGTTCATGATTTCATAGTGCTAATGGGGAATAATGGCAGTTTCTGATTTTATTGTGTTGAAGTTGGAGAGTACTCATGTATTTCTGTCCTGTTTCTTTATTACTTTTGGTAGAGCATAAGGAATTTTACTCAACAGTTAAAGAGCATTTTTTTTGACGTGTCAAATAACCTTGAATTTTTAATGTTTGAAAATGAGTATTAAATATCCCAGAGCCATTCATTTTGCGGTCTGCTCGTGCTCCTTGAAAAAGCTAGTGTAAATTGCAGATCAGCAAATTCCCTGCTGTTGAGCTTACAGCGTCCCTGGTTTTATAATTGCACACAGCTGATTTGAAAGTGGGCTTTCACATGCTCATTGGTGCAGTGCGAAAGCACCTTGCAGAGCGTTGGCTTTCTCTCCATCGGGCCGTGGAACGAGTCCCTTGCTGCAACATCTCGCCCCTCCCCTGTGCGAGCAGCGCACACTGAGCGCTGCCTGGGCTGGAGTTGCTTCTGTTTTCATGGAGGAGATAGCAGTCCTTGCACTGCAGCAGGTGGAGCTGCCTTGGATCTACCCCGGGCTTCTGGCTGACAGCATCTGAGTATTACTTTGGGAGACAGTTGTCACTTCAAGCTGGCGCTAACGTAATTAAATATAAAGCTGACTCAAAGATTTTAAAAATGGACACGGGATTTTGTCTTTGCTTTTTTTATAAGATCTGGTTTCTAACGTGAAGCAATATTTTTTTTCTTGAAGGATTCAACCTATTTATATAAAGGCTTATTTTTGAACACTATGGACCTAGATTAAATGTCAAAGACAGGCAGCAAGCAGCGCTTACAGAGGCATTTTTCTGGAATCTCAGTCACGGATCGATTGAAGTGCACAGGGTCTGAAAAAATGTCTCCTAGCATAAAAAACTTGGATTGTTTTTCTCCGATGCTATGCCATTGTAAAGTAGCATGTACCAACAACACAATATCTTTAATGTTTGGATGTAAGGTGGGTCTATAGAAGGACTTTCCTGGAAATGTAAGCTGCATTTAATGAATGATTGCCTTTGTGTCTAATGTAACTTAAATTTCTGGTTAAATAAGTGTGTTTTGTTCCATGCCTTACTCAATTATCTGAGCTCTTAGTGATGGTGACAGAAGTAATGAATTATCATGCCTACTGTTTAAAGATCCCTTTGAACAACATTTTGAGTTTACTGAATGCTGCATGTATAATGTCGTCATTCTTCATTAATCAGCATTAATTATCATGTAATCAGTTTATTGCACTTGGCTTTCATTTTCTTCAGCTGTAGAGAATTCAATACACAGGAGACTTGCACTGAGATATAGGGCTGGAAATGCCTC
This sequence comes from Thryothorus ludovicianus, assembly GCA_013397245.1. Taxonomy (NCBI): domain Eukaryota; kingdom Metazoa; phylum Chordata; class Aves; order Passeriformes; family Certhiidae; genus Thryothorus; species Thryothorus ludovicianus. The sequence continues at coordinate 10,177 of VZTB01014395.1, read as the reverse complement.
CTGACATCATTTTGATGGAAGCAATTGTTAGTGGCAGGTTTGGGTTTAACAGTGCCCTCGAGCATTTAGTCATTTTAGGACTACATAACTCTTTAGGTTTCAGAGGAATAAAACATATATAATTTGGTAATCGTCAGAATGATAAACAGAATATATTCAATGTTGTGTCAAAAATGGTTTTTTATTTCTTTTCAGTAAAATTAACACGCAATGTCAAGGATATGAGGAGAATGTTAAGTGTTGGAAAGCCACTTTAAAATTAAAGGGATAGCTGTATGAACTTACTTTTGAGGCAGAAATTAGGAAATCTTTCTCTCTAAAACTTTCTTTATATGTTCAGGGCTTCCATGTTTGTTATTTTTTACAAAAAAAAATTTAAACTAGGTTTTATTTTATAAAGTGGTATCAGTTTTGTGTGTACATATATACATACACAAATATGCATGTGTGATGCATTTATATATACATATATATGTAGATATAGCTATCCTAAAATCTTCATGGTGAATAAATGTCACCTACTTTGGGAGGGAGGAATCTAAATTTTTATGGCTCTTTTGATAGCGTAAATATTATAAAACTTCAAGTTGAATGCTTTACTTCCAGGAGGAAGACTTTGCCTTGTTTTGAGTCTGCTTATCCTTCCTGTGCACAAAGCATTTTTCAGTTGGAAATATTTACGTTTATTGATGCCATTTGGAAACTACTTTATATAACACTAAGATTTCTTTGTTTTGTGGAACTGCGCACTCCTCATTTATTAGATATGCTCATGTTTAAACAATGAACTTGGGAAGAAAGCCGTGGAATGAAGATACTCGGGCTGGATTTTGCCCGTTGGGCTGCAGAGCAGGGATGCGCTGTTCCCTTTAAGAGCAAACTAAAAATACGGAGCAGCAGCAGCGGCAGCAGCCAGGGCGCAGGCGGCACTCGGGGCATGAGCGGCGGGGCCGGGCCATGGCTTCACTCGGGGCAGGAGCGAGCCGAGCTGAGCCGGGCCGGGCCATGGAGGAGCCGTGGCCGGGCCGAGCCGGGCCATGAGGGGGCCGGGCCATGGCGGCGCTTCGTGCGCGGGGCGGCCGCCGGGGGGCGCTGCAGGGGCCCTGCCCTGCCGCCCTCATGGCTCCCTCATGGCGGCCTTGGGCCCCGGGCCGGGCGGGCGCAGCTCCCGAGCGGGGAGCACTGCTGGGGCTGTCCGCACGGAGCCCTGGGCTGTTCGTGCACGGCTCGGGTACTGCACACGGATCGCTGTTAGTCCCGAGCGGGGGCTCCCTGCCACGTCCACTGTGCCTCTCCACCGCCCGCATCCCCCGGGAACGGAAGGGTCTCTGTTCAGTGGCCTGCTGGCGGTGCTCAGAGACTTTGCACCAGGCACTTGTCAATTTTTGAATAAAAGTTGCAGGGCTAGATAGTACTAAAAATAAATGCTCTTGTCCTCTGAGAAGATACAGCCTTTGAATACTGAGTAAATATTTAAATTAAATGACAACATGAAATGGTAATAGAGGGTACCTGTACCAGTCCTTCACATAATGAAACAATTAATCTCACACAAGTAATCACATGAAATAGTGTTTTCAATTTTCCTTTTTTAGACCACATGAAAAGAGCATTTACAGTCTGAGTGTTCGTTCTTTATTCTCTTTTCCTTGGCCTTCTGGAACAGGTGAACTTCATTACGAATATTTCTGGTGTTTTTGTATATACTTAGCATCAATTGTTTTATTGTTTGTGGATGCCCATGACATGAAGCATTACATAAATAAGTTTAACACTAGCTGTGCATTTTGACATATGATGGAACACTGTGACCTAAATAACCATATTATAAGCATTATATTCAAGATACAGTGTCAAACTGAAACTGTTCGAGAAGGGTGAAATGCCTTATGTCTTTGTCATAGCTCTAGTTATTAGAGAAAACTTAGTGGTTTTATTTGAGAATGAAGCAGTTAGTTACTTGAAGTACTGAACTTGTATTTGAAAAAGCAAACCCAAAGATCAAAAACCCTCTTCCCAATATTGCAAATCATTCAGTTTTATCATATGTTGGTTGATGCCCTAAGTTGAAAATAATACTGAATGTCCTATTCCATGATCAGTGAAGAAGTTCTAAAAAGATAATGAACACTCTCATCTTTTCTTACATTGCTTAGATTTCTTTTGTAATTCACAATCTTTTAACTTATTAGTATGAATTGCTGTTTACCTGCAAAGAGATTTTATTTGGCTTTCATAATCTCCTTGTTTTTACAAATAAGAAGTTTTCAAGTTGACTTTTGTTCTGAGTAGTGGAACTTTAGTTTAGTTCTTTAGTTTTGTGTCCTTTTTTTCCTTTGTGTGGAAGGCACTATTATTTTTCTAAGCACTAGTTTCTAGTTTAGCACTAGACTACAGGAAAGACTTGTCCGAAGTTCATTATCATCTTTAATATATTATTAATTTTTGATTAGTTTTGTTTTTAGCAGGGTTTAGTTTTTATGTGAAATGTTCTGTGTTGTTGCTTTTGTTATCAGAGTTGTTGGAAGTTATTTTCTGCTGAAGAGTGACAGAGCTGTGAAAGACGGGGAGATGTGAGAGCTGTGGCTATTTAGTCTCCTCTACTCATTTGTTTTTGACATTTCATCCAGGTCATTTTATGCAGGAGTGGAGGTGTTGCATGTCAAAGAGTGCTTCACAATAGCTTCAGTTGCTGGAATGATCTTAGGGAAGGGTCCTTTCAGATTTAGTTTAACTGGTAAAATGGAGATACGATTAAAAAAAGACAAGGATTTAAACTTAGCGGATTGTGTGCAAGTGATGTAGAACTACTTGTTTTCATCACACTGCCTGTTTGTGCTGTCTCAGAAAGGGTCTGGCCCTATGAGCTTCTGTATATTTATCAAATTCAAATTATTAGATTTACTTATTAAAATATTCTTTTATTCTTAACTTCTTTCTAACCATGGTTGGACTTGTACAGTGAAAATGAAAACTTGACCCAGGGACAGACTGTAAGTCAGACTGTGCTTTCCTGGGATTTGTTTCTTTTGTTGTTGGAAATGAGCAGTAACTTGGGATATTTATGGCTGGTGGGTGGGGAGGCTAAAGCCTGGAGAAGGAAGGGAGTTGGAAATATTTTCTTTTTAAAATACAGATAAGAGATTAGGAAGATTAAAGTGAACCTCTTAGAATGAGTTTCATAAAACTTTTCTGTGCTTTTCCTATGAACAGGTGATCTGAAAAGTGGTGCTATAAAATGTCCAGAAAATCCCTGTTTGTCCTGCATAATGTTTAGATAGTTTGTTCGTTCTTATTTTTGTCTAACTTTACTAGGCCTGAGAGTTGAAGCAAGGATCTTGTGGGCCTGAAAAATGATTTCTCTGTGGTGAATTGGATTAATTTCCGAGTTTAATCTTGTGCAAACCAGCACTGGCTTATTAAAGTAAATGGATTTTTTGGTAGTTTATAGCAGTGACCACAGAGTTTGGTGACATTTTAAAACTTATTGAAAGTGTAATTTGACCTGAAGATATCCTATTAACTATGTTGCATCAGGAAAGAAATGTTTTAAATTAACTTTGACACACCTGTATTGTACTATGCAACAGAATCCTTTGGGGCAGTGTCTCTGTCAGAAGTATGTGTTAAATGTTAACACTTGGTTGCTTTGGATTTAAGGTTATAAATTGTAAAGCAGTCCATAAATCTCCTGAAAAAGTAGTTAAATTACTTGGCCACTAGCTAATTGAGTGCTGGGAAGTGTGCAGCTGGGACTGTCTGCAAGTTCAGAGCTGCTTTGCCACCCCTTTTTCTTTCCTTTGATGTGTCCCTTGGCTGGCTCTTGTAAATCAGGGTCTCCTTGGAGTCTGGATTTGGGTGTGGGATTGAATTCTCTTGTAAGCAGAGTGATGACCTGCTGCTAGCCACTGGAGGTGGCTTGGCCTTACTCCTTACCTGCTTTTCTCCCTGTTGTGCCAGCATTGCTGTGTGCCTCAGCTTGTCATGAGCCACTTGAGGGAACTACAGAAAATTTGTTACTGCTGGAAGAGGGGGAAAAAACATTCTGCTGGATAAGCTTGCTGAGATTGCTCACTGTCTGAAGTCAGCTGTGTGCTCCCAGCAAGGGCAGGGAGATGAAGTTGTACGGCTTGGCCAAGAGCAAGTGGATGGGTTCTGCTCCTTCAGACCCTGGCTGCCCTTGGAGAGAGCTGGGCTGTGAAATCGTGTCTTTAGACCCCTACGGAGGGTAACTTGCACAGGGCTTTGGATGCAACAGCACAATGACCTTGGCATGGCTGAACAGCCGGCTGAGTTCTTGTTCAGGGGCTGGCAGCTCCTGGGAGAGCGAGGGAAGGGGCAGTGGTGAGTGGTTTGAGCAACCAGCTCCTGTGAATGTGCTGCCTCACACAAGGGACACTGTATTCAGGGCTGGTGCTCTGGAGTAAAGCAGTGGGAACATTTCCATGGAGAATTAGCTGTTATAAGATACAGTAGTTTGTTTTACTTAAAGCACTTTGCTCAAAAGTAGTTTCTGTAAAGGGCTGCGGTACCTTTCAAAATAGATGATAGTGTGGATAGTTTTCATGCACTTCACAGAATCAACAAGGTTGGAAAAGACCTTTGAGATCCTGAAGTCCAATCTGTGACCTAACACCACCTTTATTAACCACACCACGGTGCTGTGTTCTTAAACAACTTCATGTTAAATAGTAATGTCAGTCTCAAATACTGCATCAAAATCTAATTAGCAGTTCACTTTTAAGTTTTTTTTGAGAAGAATGTAGGTCCTGTCACTGCCTTTTAGGGGAGAATTCTTTATCACATTTTTTCATTTTTAATCAAAATAATGAAATACCAATCTATTAAAACTTCATATGCACTATTATAAATGCTGATAGACTCTATTATGTAAACATATATCTCTTAGTGAAATCTAGAGCCTTTTTGCATTCAGTCATGTTCAAGTATCTGTTTCTGATAAAGTATCTGTTTCTAGTAAATATGTCTGGTTTCAGTAAAAAAAGTAAGATAATTCTGTGCATTGTCTAAAGATGTTAACTGTTCTTTTAAGGAAATTAGTTTTGATAGACCTGTGGCTATTTGACTTATTTTTGTGTTGAGGGGTTATTTTGTGTTGATATTGTTGTGTGTGCCCTGCCCCCACAGTAAAACTGAAATGATCCACTGCTAGGTTGTACAGGATCTTACCTGAGATGATCTAGAAACTAAATCTACTTCCAAATAATTGTCCTGTATTTCATAATGAAATCTAAGCTTAAAGTCTGCTAGGGATATTTTGGATCACAAGTACAGCCAAATACAGCCTTCATCAATGGGGCAGACTGCTTGCTGCTTTAAGCTTGCAGAATTCCTACATTCTCTGATGCTGCAAGACATTTTCTCTGCCTCTAGGAGCTCTAATGTTTATCTTCTCTAATTGCCAGTGTGGTCTAATTTATGCTTTGGTAACGTACCCTTGTATTTTTGGCCAACATTTTGTTTGAATTATGATTCTTCTCTGTTTCTCGTGTTTAATATGGCTGCTCTAGAGAGCTAGTGTCAACTCCTTTCAGGGTTTTATTTTGATAAGTGGAAAACAAGTCAATCTCAGGAAGAAGATGAATGGCAGCAGTCTGAGGCTGAGCAATCCAGCATCTCACTGCTGCAGGGAAAGGAAAGAAAAACAACTTTTATCTTTTGGTAGTAGTGAGCTATTAAGTTGATTATCTCATGAAGCCTCTCTCCTAGAAATTTGAAAAATTAGGGCTTTTTGAGTACCGCTGCAATTTTTCATAACTGTCAGACTTCACCATCTCTCTTTTGGTACATCCAGCTGAGGCGAAAGTCTGGAAGTGTTTGGAGTTGAGTTCTTGTGGTAATAGAAGTCATAATGCTCTTGCTTTTTTCTTAGGAGTTATTTCTTATGCTGGAAGAAATGGGTCTTGTGCTTCTCTGCTAATTAGTATTTTTAGAGAAAATACACTTGAATTGCTTCAACTTTACAGTTGGGTTAAGAATGTGTTAAGCATTACAAAAGCTCATAACTGATAGATCATTTCAAGCAGTTTCTTTGTAGTTTATCCTGTAGATCTTAACTTTGTAAAGTTGTAGATGTTTTTGATGAAGGGAATGGATCTTTGTGGTAACCTGAAATAGAAATTGCATGTAACTCATGAGAGGGTTAGAAGTTAAGCACTTTTTGTCAGAGACTGCCTTGATGTAGTGTTCCTGTGCTTATAGACAAAAAGGTTACTTGCAGTTATCTCCTGGGTTATAATATATAAAAGAACTACCAGGAAAACATCTATTTTTGACTTAAGCTGTAGTATGTAGATCTTGGAATTCTGTTTAAAAGAAACCCTAAGGAAATACCTTCTATCCTAAATATGCTTCAATAACAGGAATAATTTTTCCCAAGATTAAAATTATTATGTGTTTAAAAGGTTTTCCTGTACCTTTAATAATATGACATGCTTTCCTTATAAAGTATTAGTAACTATTTATGTACTTGAGAGCACAGTAGTGGTATGTGAAAGTGAATATGCTTAGAAAATGTTGAGTTATTTCTTATGGACACAGTTAATCTGCTGGGGGTTAGGTAGTAATCCCAGGTGGGACTAAAAGGGCTGGAACATTTTTGGATAGGATCATTCTTTAAACTAAAAATGCTAATTAAAATTTTTACGTATAGATTTTATTGCCTTGAAGTCAGCAAGGTCAGAAGAAGAACTATTTCTGTCTGACTTAGGTTTTCTGGTTCATCTTTTCTCATTTCTGTGGTGGCCTGATGTTTTTCTATCCTCTGTTTTTCAGAAATACCGCTATCAGGATGAAGATACCCCCCCACAGGAGCACAGCTCTCCACACATTGCCAATGAGGTGACGGGGCCAGAGCTGGTTCATGTATCAGAGAAGAATCTGTCACAGATTGAGAATGTCCATGGATTTGTTTCCCATTCTCATATTTCACCAGTAAAGGTAGGCATTTTTAAAATTAAAGCGTTTTGATATGCTCCTCAGGAATTTAATTTTGTGGGGCCAAAAAATGTATTTGAAACACCTCTTTCTGTTTTTATGGAATTGCTCATTTTGTAGACATTAAAGCACTGACTTAGTTCCACACATTCTATCTAGACATGCATGGTAGTAAAATGCCTGGAAAACCACTATAGATAACTTAAGATTTTGGATGTAGTTTTGAGGGACACTGTCGGTTGTTTGTGCTGTCAGTTTCATTTTGGATTTTCAGTCAGAAGCCTACAGAGTCAATTCTGAGTTTGTTTCTAGTAAATATTTTAATTGAGGATCTATGTGCAGTATGTAATGAGCCAAGTGTAATATATGTCTCTGGAGTTTTTCAGCAGGCAGCACCATTATTTTCAAGATTACTTCAGTAATTTGAAGACAGATTTAAAGACTTAGACAGCAAATTGAGTGTGAGGTTTGGGAGGGGGTGATAACAGGCAGTTTTATTTACTGTGTTGTTAGATAGATGTATCTCAATCATGTTCTGTATAGCACAGTGTTTTTGTGTGTCAGACTAAATGCTGTTTTCTATAATATCTCTATGTCTTTATGGCTAATTTTGAGGGAAAAATGGAGAAATTATGTGATACTGGGGAATGTTTGGGCATTTGAGTGATGAGATGGGCTTACATTGTGGTAGGCTTATAGCTTGGTACCTTTAGAATGAGCTGTTTGTGTGTGATGGTGTCCTTTGTAACTGCAAAGAACAAATGCTGTTACACTGAGAGCAGCCCGGGGGAGAAGGACTTGGGGGTGCTGCTGGATGAGAGGCTGGACATGACCCAGCAATGTGCACTCATAGCCTAGAAAGCCAAACATGTTCTGGGCTTGCAAGAGTGGGCAGCAGGGGAGGGAAGAAGGGGATTCTCCCCATCTGCACGGCTCTGCTGAGACCCCACCTGCAGTGCTGCATGCAGCTCTGGAGGCCCCAACAAAAGATGAACATGGACCTGTCAGAGAAGGCTCAGAGGAGGGCACAAAGATTAGCAGAGGGCTGGAGCATCTCTCCTGTGAAGACAGACTGAGAGAGTTGGGAGTGTTCATCCTGGAGAACAGAGGGCCCCATGGAGACCTCAGAGCCCCTTCCAGTACATAAAGCAGCTGCAGGAAAGCTGGAGAGGGGATTTTTGCAAGGTCATATAGTGTTAGGATAAGATGGGGAATGGCTTTAAGTGGAAAGAGGGCAGATTTAGATTAGATATTAGTAAGAAATTCTTTCCCATGAGTGATGAGGAACTGGCACAGGTTGCCCAGGGAAGGGGTGGCTGCCACATCCCTGCAAGTGCTCAAGGCCAGACTGGATGGGGCTTTGGGCAACCTGGTCTAGTGCAGGATCTTCAAGCCCATGTCAGGGAGTTTGATCTAGATGATCTTTAAGGTTCTTTCCAACCCAAATCATTCTATGATATTTTAAGAAAAAAAAAAAAAGTTTTGAACCTAGTTATATTTCCATTTTTTTCAATTATGAGGAAAAATTTTGTTGGATGTATCAACTCTATCATTCATTTGTAAGGATTCTGTAGAAGAACCAACTGTAGTGTGTGAGTGCTTTTAGTGAATGTTTTCCAGCTTTTCTAAAAGTTTTAAAATGTATATGGTAATATTGAACCAGTAATTTTTAGCTATATTTCCATAATGAACTCTCAGTATTTTTCCATAGTCTTCACTAGACAAGCTGAATCTTTAAGCCCTAATGAATAACCTTTTAGAAGTGGGCTATATTGCCCTCTGAGAATACTCATGTGACAAAGCTTTCATTTTTGGGAATGGCTAGGACTTCAAACTTTTCTTGCTTATGAAGTTAGACACACTCTCACATGTCTAATTCCCTGAATTTATTGATATTTGGAAACTAATAAAACACCTTTTATGTGCAACCATTAGAAATAAATAAAAAGAATTCTCTTCCTCTGGGGTCTTAGAGTCAGCTCTGTTTATTTACAAGCTTTTCTTAATTCCTAGAGCAGTTAGTCTTGCCCTTTAGAAAGCATAAAGGGATCAAAAAGGCAGAAGAGTGGAGCTGGAAAGCTATTTGGAAGAAAGTAAACTATTTTTGAGGTACAATTAAGCAGAATTAAATATTAAGTATAGTTACAAATTACGGTGAGACCTTTTCAAAATATTTTGTCTTATGTTTCTGAGGAGGATTGCTGTTATCTGTCTCACATTGGTAAATGCTGGGAAATCATTTAATAGGGAAGAATGTTCATAAGGGGAGTATTATCACTCAGTTTGTATTACCATTTTTAGCATTTATCTGATAATTTTCAGGAAACTCCTCTCTATTAATTTCAAAGCAATGTATGGTATTTCAATGGTAAATTGAAACTGTTCCAAGCTTTGTTCATCTGAAAACCAGGGTGAGTGTTCGAGGTTTCAGTTGTTTACCAGCATTTTGTGTAATTTTGAATTGTGATGCTAATTGACTGCTGGCTTGCTTCTCTCCTGAAGAAAAACTCAAGGTTGTTGTTATATTATTAGCATAGCTGGCCTGCTCTGCTTCTGGTCTGATGATCTACAAGGTGTTCATAGTTTTGGCACAGCTTGTGCTGAGGATCAATTTAATAGCAACAGCTTTGGTTTAAGAGTGCAGTGTGTGATTTATTTGGTAGGTTGGCTTGGTGCACTGTGCAAGGACCAGGTCTTGGCTGATATACAGGATCTCAATCAGCTTTCTCCAGTAGTTCAGTGCTTAAGGAAACTAAACATAATAGAGAACGTTGTGTTTATGATGTGAATAAAATAATGAGGAGTTTGTTTTTACTTTTAAATATAAATGTTAAATGCACTTAAAATTTCAAATACAGAGTTAATAGTTTGAAGAAGTCAGTGGTTTTATGATTATGTGTTGCTTTTTAAGCAATGCTGCAGAGGCCAGTAGAATTGGATTTTGAGGAATACCTTCTGTTATAGCAAGGTCTTTGCAGTATGGAACAAGAACACAGAAGAGTAGAAGGGAAAGGAGATGCCTGGTTCTGACTAGTTTGCATTTTGTTCTTGAGAGAAGCTTTCAAATACTCTAGGACTTAAAACAGCTTTTATGGCTTGCCTGGACAAGTAGATGCTATTTCAGAGTAGTTTTCAATGACCAAAAATCCAAATTTGTATCTCAAATTTTTAGATGATGAGTATGTGATTGCTATTTATAAAATGTAAAGTTCTGTAGTAA
>VZTB01014394.1:639688-749981 GCA_013397245.1 Thryothorus ludovicianus | reverse complement strand
TGTAGATTTTGGGTTTGTTAGAAGGATAAGTAAATGGAGACAAGACAGAGGATCCTCATGGTTTTAAGGCTTCTTCCTTCTTCATCTCCTCCATATCCTGCAGTGTTGGTGGCACAGGGTGATTGGTTGGAATTTGCCCCCAGTGCAGTGTTACGTGAATAGAAGTTTAGTCAGTAATTGGTAGAAAAGTAGAAATAATTTACATTTTGGGTGATAATTGGATGAATTATCTTTAAGAGAACCTTAATTCTGTGTGTTGGAGGCTCTTTGGTGTTCCTTCTCCTTCATGTAAAGCCTGGTGTGCAGAAATTGCTGATAGGGAAAGAATAAACAACCTGGAGAATGAAAACACCAAGAGTCTGATGTAGTTTTTCACCTAAATGAGGACTTAAAAGACAAGTCTCCCCTATCAGGGGAGGGTTATGTAGGAGTAACAACTCCTACAGTCCAGAGGGAGGTGTTCAGGGGCACCTCTGCACCACCATCTCAGACTCTGGGCTGGCTTTGTCTTCACCCCAGTCCCGAGGTTATCCCTACTGGAAACCACAGCACATACACAGCTGATGTAGTTCTACTGGCTGGAATTCTATTTGTGTTATGCTAGCACATTCTAGTTTCAGGAGTAAAGCAAATTCACCTCCAAGGCATTTGCTGTAGATGAGTGCACAGCTCCATGCTCAACTCGTTCCCTTTGAGGACTCTCTCTTGAATTCTCTCACCAAACACTGCCAAGGAAACTGAGATAGCCAGCCTGGAACTCCGGTTTCCACTGGCAAAACAACAAACCTTTGGGAGCTGTTTCAGGGAATACCTTCTGTGATATAGCTCTGATTCTCTATGACAACATCTTTGAGTTTATTGAGACTTGGGCTCAGTGTTGTTGTCTTGCAAGCTCTGGTAAAGGGAGAAAAAAATTTGAATTTTTGGACCCTTTCTTCATTTAGAGCCCTGATGTTACTAAAGTGACAAGTGAGATGTCATCTGTAAATGAGCAGAAGCCTAAGCACAGAAAAACGTTCTTAAGGATGGATCTTGGGGATGATCCCTACAGCCCTACCTGCAGGAGAAAGAAATGTTCAAAAGGAAGAAGGAAATCCCCATTGTTATGTGGCTGGGTAAAAAATTGCACTGTGGAGTGGTAATTCCTGGGCTGTGCTACTGCAATGTGTTTTAATAGAGTTCATATATTTCTGAGATTACAGTAAGTATGGCTGCTTCTCCTGAAAAGTAAACTAACGCATTCCTCAACATGAAATCCCACACAAATGGTCTAAACACAGATTGTGTCTTTCACTTAAACTCCCTGTTTTTGGAAAGAATTATAATTTTTCTTTTGATTTGGCATAAGCTGTTCTTGAGTAACTAACTTCTTTTCAGCTTACTCCACCCTCTTTTCCTGGATTTCTCATGCTTCTAAAGGGCAGTGGGAATGCAGTTAGCCATTTAATCCCCAACTAATAGTTTTTAAGTCCTTTGCTAGAAGAGCTTTTTGTGCAGATGGGTTTTTCTTGGACCAAATGGGCTAAATAAGCCTGTACTTACCAACTTATCATCTGTCCTGTATCTTTTATGTACAAATAGAACAAATATCTCAATAATTAAAAAAAATCCTACTTTCTTGCTGCAGGAGACCAGACTTACTGAGATTATAAGGTTGGAGTCAGTGGGGATTTAACACAGAATTTGGTGTGTCCATACTGCTTAGTCTAATGACAGAAATGAAGAAGTCAGAACAGGGACTTACATTTTCTTCATTTATGAGTGCATCTAATATCAATGAAGTTTGAAGCATAATTGTTATTTGGATAAGCTTCTGTGATTGTAGACTTTTCTCATGTCCACTTTCAAGACAATTGTTCCAAACCTTTAGTGAGGCCTCCCCTGGCAGAGGAGTGATATTACGAATAGCTGAAGAATTTCCAGGTGTTACTTTCTTTACACACTCAGCAGGCACTAGGCCTGCTGATAAGCTGCCAGGCACTACTGTGGCATATTTATGCAGGCATAAAGGCCAGATAGAAGTTAGTTCCTTCTGTGTGTGTACCAGAGTGGCCCCTGCCTCACCTCTGCTCGAATTCCAGTAAGATTTGTGAAAACTGAGCTGGTGTGGGCACACGGGCACAGCAGCCACCAGCTGCTGAAACAGCTCCAGTTACTGCTGGGATGTGGGGTGAGACTGAATACTTTGTATTTCAAACTGAATTTTCATCTCCCCCCTCAGCTGCCTGACGTGCTGTTCTCTGGCAGGTCAGAATTCAGGATCTGGATTAACTGGAGTAATGAGCAGTTGTTGAAAGTGTAAGACTTAGTTGGTGATGCCTCCAGAGCTCATCTTCTCCCAAGAGGGGCATGTCCTCTGACATGCTGTCATTAAGTCTAGAATTTCTAATGTTTATACAGTGTGGAAAACGAAGGAAGAAAGAGATTTTAAAAGAAATCAAAGGAACAGCTATAATAGAAATATCTAATATTTTACAGCGTTTTTTCAATCTGCAAAATTTAATAGACTAGTATATTATTCTATGGGATACTCACTTTCCTTCCATACTCTGTGGAGGAATATCAATCTCCATATAATTTTAAAAATATTTTTGTAACTTCCTCCCAATTGTCAAGCAGACAGACCAAAAATTAGGATTCATAATTAAATTTGTTAATATTTTTCATCAGTACTGCTGATTCACAAACAAACCAACACTGTTATGTTTAATTTGACAATCGCAGTCATGGAAACTTTTTTTTTTTTTTTTTGAGGGATAATGATAGAGATACAGAATTGAAGATACTTTTTAAGTCATCAACTTCAGTGCTTGCTTCCTTCTTATATGCACCTATAGAAGTATATTCATTTTATATGTACTAATTTTGTTATCAGTTCATACATAGTTGAAGGAATATTAGCTAGGCTAAGCTTCTCATAGCTGATTCTAGATTTACACTTCTCTATCAGTTGCAGAGGCTTCATTGGCTGACCCAGAATTATTGTAATTTGCATCAGGTACAGCCATCTTGCATTGTTGTGCTGCTTATTGCACTTGAGTGGAATTAGACTGGTTACTGAGAACTGTGACTTATTTCCTCCAAGAATACTGTAAAACAGCCTTTTAACTACACTGTGTGATTTCTACACTTAGTAAAACACAGTCTTGTAAATGGCACTGGCTTTAACAGTAAGACACTGTTATTTGTGCTTGGATTCTCTCTGGTTTTGAGTGCACAATAAAAACCATGGCTGACCAATTTTCTATATGTAGCTTGTGTTATTTAGTTTGAAAGAAATCTACAGCTAGTCTGTGCTCTGTATTTAGGAGATCTGCAGCCTTAATAAGGTGCAAAATCCCTCACTTAATGGAGAGTAAGCTCCTTAAAGAAAAGTGCATTTTCCTTGCATATCTATGTATTTATCTGTGATGTCACTTTACTTCTCAGGGTTGGTTTCTTTTTTTCATTCTGGCAGCTCCACCTGTGCTTCATGATTAACAAATACTATTTATACATTTTTCAGTATTGTGCTACTGTGAAACTTTGGATGGTGGTCCAAGATGCAATTCCCTGATATTCCATGCTGGAAAAATGAATGCAATTTTTATTGATAAATATTTGTTAATCATATTTTAGAATGTACTCAAATATCAAATGACTTGTACTTTTGCTCTCTTGGTAGAATGTTAAGTTAGAGCTTGTTTCTACATCAGAAAAGTATAGAAACAGTTCCATCAGAGGAACTTCAGTAAAGATGCCATTTTACTTACTTGGAATGTGAAGAACTTACTCAGCTTGCTCTGAAAGTTTTAAAAAGTCGCCTTTCCAACAGAAAGTGGAAGTTAATGAGCAATTTACTTCATTTTAATGAAATACAAGTTTATACTTCTCTTTTTAACTTTATTTAATTTGAATATCTTTCTTTTTTGAGACCATCATAAATTCATGATCCCTGCTGAAATGGGAGGATGAAGGATAACATGAATAGCCTAGATGTGGGACAATGTGTCCAGGAAGTATCACTTATACTTGCCTGTTTCTTATTTTTCTTTCCCCATAAACATTGATCATGACTACTTTCAAGTACTGAGCTATAGAATGTGCATCTATATATGTATTTAAAGTTTTCACTACAGAAAATTACATGGACTCTAGAATGTATCTGATTCATCACTGTCATTCCAGATCTCTTCATGTCAGCAAAGGTAATCTAAAGCTTTTGTTTTGTACATGTAACCTTCCTTTTGGACAGAAGCCTAATTTGGAACTGCAGGACTGCTGAGAGACAGCCATAAAATACTGACACAAAACACTCTCTTAGCAGCCATACCAAGAGATGGTTAGGAAAGATAGCAACAGTAGTGCTGAGCTTTTTGTGCTCCCAAACCACCACAGTGGTTCCTTGAATGCCCTTATAAACTCTGACTAGTCCTGAACTATTTTAAATTCTTTGTGGGAGCCATGCTGGCAGTGATCTGCCTAAAGGATTAAGCAGAGATAACACATTCCCTACAGAGTCCAGCTAGGCTAGCTCCCAAAACTGTAAGACCAGGAGCTTATTTTATGAGGTCTTACACTTTAATTTTGAAGTGCCTGTTGATCTTTCAAAACCACTGGAGGAGAATTTGAGCTTTACCAGTCAAAGACATTGAAAAGTCTTCAGTCAGAAGTCCAAAAGTAGATTTGGTGAATGCCTCTCTAACACTGTTTCACCCACCTCTCTGGTGTCATGGTGACATTACATCCTCAATATCCCCTCTGGATTGCTCTTCCAAAGCCAAGGGGGTTCTGTGCTTCACCCAACAGCTTTCCATTGCTCTGCATGGGATTTAAGAGGAAGAGTCTCACAGGAGAGCTAAGCTGGTTTCATTAGATAAGCTGATAAAGATGGAACTCTTTCCAAGCTGTCTTCCAAAACATTAAAAAGTTCAGAACTCCTCCAATCTGTGATCACAGCCTGATTTTATGGTAGGTTGGTAAACAAGAGGCACTGTGTAAATTTACCCTTTAATGTATTATTCAAATAATATATGGGAGAGATGTAGGTAAGTTATTTAGAGTTTACATAACTTCAGCAGATTTTTTTTTTTAATGTGTTTTATCTCAGGTCTGAAAAATGTTTTTAAAACTGGGAGGAGATTGTTGTGTTTGAGTTGTTCTTTGGGAACAATTTAGCAGACTAGAAATCATCATTATGGGTAGAAATTTTTTTCACTCCTTCATCCCTTTCTCTTTATCCTGTGCTGGAATATTCTTACTAATGACATGCTGCTACCAGAGGAAGATGAAGCATATAATGCCACTAAGAGTGGTTTTACTGCTAGCAGTTTGGGTTTTAGATGTTGTTGGTCTGCACCTTTATACAGGAAAATGTGATTTTTAAGTTAGAAAATAAAAGCTGAAAGAAACAAGTTAACAACAAAATGGATGGAAGTTTTCAGTATTCTAAGATAACATCTGTTCACATAAACCACCAGGCTACAAAGGATTTCAGCTTTTTACAAAGCTTCTGCTCAGCTTCCAGCTGGCAAAAATAATGCTATTTTCAATAGTAGGAAAGGTGATGGTTATGCTGTTTTGCATTGCAGAGTGTTCTTATCCCATGTTGTGTCATGTCTCAGAGTAGGTCAGTACAAAATCAAGAATGAAAGAAATGAAACTTTGAAGATATTTGTTTTTTCCAGCTCAGTAACTTAATATTTCAT
Organism: Thryothorus ludovicianus; assembly: GCA_013397245.1. Taxonomy (NCBI): domain Eukaryota; kingdom Metazoa; phylum Chordata; class Aves; order Passeriformes; family Certhiidae; genus Thryothorus; species Thryothorus ludovicianus. Next base: position 744,294 of record VZTB01014394.1, on the reverse strand, counting down.
CAAGGGTCTTCTGGGACCTGATCTGAATACATTGCAGTGAAGAGAGCAGCCAGGGAGGAACTCTAATGAGAACTCAGTATACATTCCTGACTGCCTTCAAACAATTTGGCGGCCATAATTTTTTAAAACATTCCAAGCACTCATCTCTCATTGTCTTTTGTGGTTTGGACAGAGCATTGTTGATTGTTGGACTGGTTTTGAGGTAGTCCCCTGAGTGAAATTGTGGATCCTACCTCACACATTATCATCTGCATTTGCATATAATTGAGACATAAGCTCTCTGGCAAGCTGCAAAAGAAATGCTGTAGAGCTCTTGTTAAATTTTCTAAGAACAAACACAATAGGAATGCCAGCCTAGGATGTAGGTCAAGAATTTGTCCACGGAATATTCTTTATTAAATCCAGTGAAATCCTCTGGAGGTTGTTAGATATGAGTTAAAGGAAAGACCCGTATCCAAGACCTCCTTAGTATGGGGATTAAGATGAAATGAGATTTGGATCTCCTTTGCCTCTCCACTTGTTTGTTTTGAAACTAAAATAATTCCAGATTTTTTCAGTTTTTATTTTCAACTTTTTTTTTTTTCTTTTAATATTTTTGAAAACCCCAGGGTGTCCTTTTTGTAAATAACATCCATGCAGGAGAGTGTTTGAGTGTGTTTTGGGGGTTGGAGTGACAGAGAGAGTGAGAAACCACAGAGGTACTTTATACTGAACATTGCTCCTGCAGCAGCTCATAGGGTGAGAGGTGACTTTAGCAATGACTTGCATTACATAATACCTCCCATCTCTCTGCAGATGTGTGAGTTTGTTTAAATGTTTTATGAGGTTTTTATTGCACTGTAATATAGTCCCAACCCCTCTGCAGTTGCCAGTTTGGTCACAAAATATAATAAATTTAAAAATACCTAATGCTTCAGCTATTCAATAATTTTCTGACAGGCCCCCTGATGCAATTATGGTACCACTGTGTCGCTGAACTACTTTTGTTTGGGATGTGTAGAACAGCAGGTTTAGTTCACTAATCCTGTTCTACAAAATCCCTGTGTTTAAGCAGATTTGAAAGTTCTGTACTCTTGTAAAAAATTACAGTTCTCTGTCCCTATCTCCCTCGTGCTGTGAAACAACAGCAGGCTGTAGAATGATGACCAGTGCTTCCATCCTCTTTTGGGGTTACCACACCTCCTTGATTTGTGGTGAAAGTAGCAACTTTTTGAAAATCAATGTGGTGTTTTTCAGGGCTCTAAAACAAACTGAATTCTCTGCTGTATGCTGATATGCTATTTTTCACACATACGATAAAGTTTATATTGGGGGACACTGAATATCAAACACTAACTCATGAGAGACCTGAGTACAGGCCAGTGGAGTCTTCCCTTTGCCTTAAGACAGTGCTCAAGTAGCCCATTCCTTCAAAAAAAGCTCTAATTCTTTTTAAAATGGAGGAAATTAGGTTTGTGAAAGAAAACATCTCAACCCTACACTTAAAAATAATCTTACTGTGTAAGCAGATGGCAATTTTAAGTTCAGTAACTCCAAGAGAACCAAGGGAAGAGATACATGCAAAAAGAAATGATTCCCTCTTTCCAGTTTCCAGTTTCCAGTTCAGGCAAGGCAACTTCCTGCCAGGTTCTGAACAGTGTGTGGAGGGCTCAATGGTCAGATCTTGACTTAGAAAGCCAATTTTCCATTTTGAAATTCCTCTCAGAAAGAAATGGCTCCTGAGGTGCAGAAAAAGATGAGCAAGTAGAGCTTGAGTGTTTGAGTGGAGTTATGCTCCTAAGAAACCTGTGCTGCTGAGAGGGAGATAAACATGGAGATAGGATCTTAAAAAAGAGCAGTCTTAACTTTTGTGTGAAGTCTCTCAGTTTAGGAAGAAGGAAAGTGGCTGCATTTACAGCAATTTGAGGAATATAAAAATTCTGAACAATTTTTTTTTGTATGATTGCTTCTTTAGGGATGACAGGTAGGAAAAGGAACATTTGGTTTCTGGCATTCAGGCCCAAATGGAACCCCAGAATTCTAGGAAAAATGTGTGTTTTTTCATAGTTATTCTTCAGTGTTCCAGCAGAAATTACTATCTTCCATACTAAACTAAATTCCCTGTGGTTCCCTGTTAAGAAAATTTGTATTAAAAGCACACTGACAAGATGCAATTAAAAATTCCCTATTGAAACACATTTAAATTTGAAGTGTCCAATTGTCAAGACATTGGTCATGTAAAACAACTGGTCTTTACTTTGGCTTACAGCTTCCTGAGGGGTCTTTGTAATGACAGGATAATCAGAGAAGGGATTTGGGCCTCATCTATATCTTCTATATAAATATCTGTGTATAGTTTGATATATTAAAGTTAATTTCCTAATATAGCTCTGTTAATATTAAACCTTATTTTTAAATTTCTCAGCAATGGCAATATCTTACATTTTGTTCAGAGATCACAAAAGGTAGTTTTTAACCAGCAGGGATTACTACAGGGATTAATAGACTTTGCTGATTTCACACAATTAGCCAATGACTCAGGAGGGATAAGAACCTAAATCCCTGCATCAGGCTGTATCTTCTGGGCTGTGAAAAAATTACAAAATAGCCAGCTATGGCATCTACTTTGGATGTCAGATATCTCACATTTGGCACAGTAATGTCAGATGGGTAACAGGATGGAATGTTCCAAAGAACTGCAAGAGTTCACTTGAAACAATGCAGTGCTGCTTTTTCCTCTGAATAATTGCATAATTAATTGCATGCCTATGCCCTCCAAGTTATCAGTAAGATATGAAAGCATTGCTCACACATTTCAAACATTTTATAAATACTGTGTGTCTATATATGTGCCAACTGAAATTATAGTTTGAATAATTAAATCATCCTTGTGATAACTTAGATATAATATATTTCCATTTTTATTCTGCTCCTCTGAGTTGTTTCTTGTGTGTGCAAATAGTCCTTTTCCCTTGGTTTGTAGCTAGTGGTGTTGGTTGAATACCTGCACATTTGCAAAAAGCTCAACTTCTGGGGTAAAAGATAACACACTATGCTTTTTAATGTTGCCCCGTGAAACACAATCATCCTTACCTGGATAGGAGTCAATGGAGAGTGTAACCTAATATGGAACACTTTGGTAATTTGATGGGTTTTTACCCCCTCTGGAGATGAAATATTAGAAATATCAATATAAACTGAGAAGAAATAATTTTAATTTAATTTTAGCCACATGAAAAGAGTTTATAAGCAAGGATATGGTGGGAGAGATTTTTCTATACTTGTGGCTTTTGTGACTTTGTTGAAGTGCAAGTGTCCTACCTACAAGGAAAAGAGCTAAAGCCAACATTTCTCACTTCCAAGGTGTCGGGACTGAAGGTACTGAAAAAAGATTGTGAAGGCACAGTCTGTACCTCAGGAGGGACACTGGTTTGTGGAACAGATGTGAACAGAGTGAGATATTCCTGTCCTTAGCTGGAATATAGCTCAGTGGGAGTTAACTCTGATTGACATCGGGGTTCAGAGAAAGCGAGGGCAGAGATCTTTGGCTGTTGCTTTATTTTCTTCTGTGTAGCTTTGTGAAGAAAGGAGCCTAATTTTGCTCGAAGCTTTCCTCAATTCAGGAGCCAGCCATCTCCTGTGCTGGTTTCCACCATCTGAATAGGAATGGGCAGAGGGCCCAGCAGCCACATTCTCCACCTTAACCCAGTGACGCCTGAAGGAGCCAAGAGTCCTTCCAAGCAGTTGCAGTGGGAAAGGGCCAACAGCTACTTAAGAGTGCCCCTTACTCACATCACAGATACTTTGGGGGCTAGAAGGGAAGTAGGAGAAGGCAGCTGGGAGAGCTGCCAAGTGTCACACTTTTGGCAGCTCTGTCACACATTCCTTCAGTTTTGGATTTGGCTCCGCCGCAGGAAGCCTTGCAGGTTTCTGCTTGAAGTTATCCTTGTTTACCACTTGGGGCCACTGTGGCACTCCCGAGCAGGAAGCGTGGGGCATCTCCTCCCGGTTGGATCCCCGGCGGGAAGAAGCTCTTGGGAGGCAGAAGTTGCAGCACCATAGAGGCAGGACATTTCCTATTGTCCTCACTGCCTTTGCTTCGCTCCAGGTGGCTGAAACAACCTCGAGCATCCCAGGAGCTTCCTGCCACTCCTCAGCTGAGCAGGTTCCCTGGCAGCCCTGGGCCAGCGCTGGTGGATCCCCATCCCAGCTCCCAGCTCATTGGGAGCACCTGTTCCATGTGCTGGAGTTCTGTAGTTTTTTGCTTTGCCTTTACCCTCTCCAGGGCAGGGTGTGTTGACAGCAGGATTAGGTGTTTGGTCATCCAAAATAGCACAAGGGGGCAAGCAGAAAGTGAGATTATAGTGAATTGTTAACAGTGAAAGCCTGGACAGCAGCACAAGTGAGATAAGTCATATCATCACTGTTGATGATATAACTATCCTGAGGTAGTTAAGTTCTCTGATGGTGGCAGAAACACTGGAATTTTTAGTTTAAAATATGATTGGAACACATGTTAACTCTTAGTTTGCTAGGCAAATACTTTGCTGTTGAATCCAGTATGGCTAAACTATTGCTTTCTCAACAGCAGTACCTGTAAGAAAATGCCTCTTTTTTTCTGCCATACTGCATTACTCTTTCAATTTCTAGTTAGGACCATAATTTCCTTGTCCACTTACATTTGAAACATTGTGGAGTTCAGGCTAAATAACATTCCTTTTTCTGCTTGGATGGGTGCTGGTTAAGATGGCTATTTAATTTATATATTTTTAGGGTAGCACTAAGTTGGACTGCTGGGTTGGGGGTTTATACTGTCCTCTATATATTTCATGCAAATTATAAAATATTTTGAGTAACTTCACACTGACTCTTACTTTTGTCACAAGCATTAAGTAACTTGTCTCAGAGAGAACAGGCAGTGGAGGTCACTTCTCTGAAGGCATTGGAGGGAAAGAGAAACTTGCCATTCTGTCCCATTCCAGTGATACTGAGTGACCTGCTCAGCCCGGAGCAGCAAATCCCTGAGGCCCAGACACCCCCTGGAAGCAGAGCTGACCACAGTGACCCACCACAGCTCGGCTGCAGGGCTTTGGGTTGGTGTTGGTTTTCAGTTTAGACAAGATGTTGTGTGAGTCAGCCTGCCCCCTGCCCTCCCACCAGTGCTCTGAATAATAAACTCAGGCAGAAGCTGGGAGCCAACTGATGTGCTGCCAGGGCACGGTTCCTTCTCCCTGTGCTCCTTTCCCCCTCTGCACTTTGCTGGACCTGCAGGGCCTGTGGTGGGTGGAGGTGAAGCACATCTGGAAGGGGCTGATTCAAATGGCACTCGTAAGTGAAGAAGGAGGTTCTAAATCCGACCCACCCTGGGGAAAAGGGGCTGAGGTCATAGGAGGGCAGAATGCAGAGTATTATTATAGTGAAAAAGTGAAAAAAAAATTACATCAAGTGTTTGCTTAAGGATCAGGAGTCCTGACCCAGCCCATTTGGTTTGCCAAATATTACATGAAGCTACATAAAAAACCAGCTCTAACCTCTTACAGCTCTCCCATTAGGTCACATTAAGCTTTGGCAGGGAGGATGGTCCTACTTGGTGGTTTTTTTGATTTGTGGTTTGCATTTGGCCAACTTGACTTATTTAAATTTATTTTATTTTGTAAATGCTCAATGATAGAGTAAAACTCTAGAGTAAACTTGTTCTGGCCAACATTTATTGTGGAAAAATTCTGTATTATCAAGAGATCTTTGCAGAACTGCTAACAAATTAAAACAAAGCGTTTCAAGCACATATTGAAGTTCTTTTTGCAAATGAAGGAAATGTACTGATGGCTTCAAGCCATTACTTTTGGTTGTTATCCACTTTTAGCCCTCTGGGCTTTTATAAGCTTGGTGTCTTTTGACTCTCCCCATGAGGACAGCAGTGCCTTTGGCTGTGGTGCAGCCAGGGCAATGAATCAGAATATGTTCTCCTCCTTATAACTTTGTTAACCTTTTAATTTAATAAGTTTGTCTTTCCTCTATGAATAACTTGGTGAGGCTGTTTGCTCCCATGGAGGCTCATTTGACTGTTGCCATTGAACTAGGAGGACCTGATTCCAGGGAGGGACTTTCCTAATCTAAAAGAATATTGAGTACACTCCACTTAAGCTATGTTGGTTTTTTTTCCCACTAAAAACAGAATTTAAAATAATGTGGAGAATTATATACTATTTTTATACCTTGTGAATGAAAAATGGTTTTTCTCTGTACATATTTTTTCTTTACAGAAAATACCCTAACAAGAAAGTAATAATTAAAAAAATCAGTTGTATTCTCCCTAGTGGGCCATTTTTGATTTGTTCAAAATAACAGAAAAACTTTATTTTGCAATCAGATTGGTAGTTGTCTACTTGTGGTAGAATAATAGTACCATTCCTTTGGAGGGCTACAATCTTGTGACATATATTCTTATCTTTATAGCTTTTTCTAGTGCAGTTGCCCGGCTTTATCATTGAAATATAATCTTGTCAGAGATAAAAATTTGTGCTGCATGGAACCCAAGTAGCTGGAGCTTGGAAACACTTGAAGAAGCCTTCAAGTGAACCTACTGCCTTCTAACTTTCACAATTTTCTTATGTTGAAGATTTCATTTAGATGAAAAGCATGCAAAGAAACCATTTGATATGTTTGTAGTATTTTTCAGAACTTTCCCAATCTGAGGGGTAAAAATGGCGTGCTGCTTTTCTCTTTGAAAAGAGATTCTGCAGCTGTTTTAAAAATAAGTGATAATAATGCAGGGAGAGCATAAAATTATGATTTTTTCTATAAGCTATGTATCAGAAATATGTCTCTTAAATATTTTTTAAAAGTATGTCTACAGGTTTGACTCAGCAATTGCAATCATGTCCTGCCAAAATCCATTGTGTAGTCCAGCTTTTCTACCATTTGGCACATGAATTTAGGCTCTTGTGGTGGGTTGACCCTGGCTGGATGCCAGATGCCCACCCAAGCCACACCATCAGCAGGACAGGTGACAAAAATATAACAAAGGTGCCAGATGCCCACCCAAGCCACACCATCAGCAGGACAGGGGACAAAAAAGATTGGTGGGTGGTGATCAGGACAGGGAGAGATCGCTCACCCACTGCTGTCACAGATGAAACAGACAAGGCTTAGGTTAATTAATTAAATTTATTGCCAAGCAAATCAGAGTAGGATAAGTAAAATAAAATCTTAGAAAAACCTCCAACCCAACCTTCCTTCTGTCTTAGGCTTAACTTTAGTCCTGATTCCCAACTTCCTCTCCATCCAGCAGTGCAAAGGAACAGGGAAGGGGCATTGCAGGCTCTTCATCAAACGTTGTCTCTGCAAGTCCTTCCTGTTCAGGGGTGGACTCCTCACAGTCTTCCTCTGCTTCAGTGTGGGGTCCCTCCCACAGGGGACAGTTCTCCATGTATTTATCCAGCTTGGGTCCTTCCCACAAGCTGTAGTTCTTCAAGGGCTGCTCCAGTGAGGGTCCTTCACAGGGTCACAAGTCCTGCCAGCAAACCTCCTCCAGCATGGGCTCCTCTCTCCATGGATCTGAAAGTCCTGCCAGGAGTCTGCAGACTTCTCCCAGAGTCACATCCTCCTTCAGGCATCCACCTGCTCCAGTGTGGGTTTCTCCATGGGCTGCAGGTGGATCTCTGCTCCACCATGGATCTCCATGGGCTGCAGGGGCGCAGCTTCACCATGGGCTGCAGGGGAACCTCAGCTCTGGCACCTGGGGCACCTCCTGCTCCTCCTTCTGCACTGGCCTGGATGTCTGCAGGGCTGCTCCTCCCACATATTCTCACTCCTCTCTCCTCTGATTCCAGTCTGTTTCTGCACAGCAGCTCTTTCCCCTTCTTGAGTACATTCTCCCAGAGGTGTTACCACCATGGCTGCCTCGGCCAGTGTTGGTTCATCCCCAGGCCAGGCTGGCACCGAAGCCACCCCTGTACCAAAGCTTTGCCACACAAACCCTGGGCAGCTGAGCCCTGCACGTAGCAGACTGACAGCCCTGTAATCTGGTGATTGTACAGCACAGGCTCAACACACGTAGCAGTGTTTGTGCAATATTCCCTCCATTTGGCACTTAGCTAAGCTAATCACTCGGCTTTTTGGCAGGATAATTAACCAAATACCGTGCTCACTGATACCTCAACAGAATTGTTTCTCATCCTGGAGTTAGCTTGTTGAAACAAGTTTAAATGTTCTTATCCTTAAGCTGTAGTGCCGTCAGCAGAGAAGATTTAAAATAAATTATAAAAGTAATTTGAAAAAAATTCCATGTCTGGTAGGCTTTTTGATGCCCATGTAGCTTTTGAACTCTTGATTGGCTTTTTCACAGATGCTGGCAACTATAGCAGTAATTCTATTGATATGGTTGATTATCTGAGAGTTACTGTTAAAACACCAGTCTGTTCTATGGGACTCACTGTCACGCTAGCTAGGGATGGCCTGACTGGAAGTCACACAGGATCTAGAGATGAAAAATTTCTGTATTGTCTGATGCTCTTGAGACATTTTGTTCCACTGTGCGCTTTTGATAGCAAAACCACCTTTAAATGCCAAAGCCATACTGTCATAGCTGTCACTGACTCTATAATATAGAGTTGGAGACACATTTTACAAAGAGAAGTGTGAATGACATTTGTATTGTTGGTGGAGAATGATGCTGAATTTTTGAAAAATTACAAAGCTGAAGATAGTTGCAGGGAAAGTCTTTCAAATCTGTGTGTACACTGTACAAATTGGCAGCTATATGACATTATTTCCATTTGGTTTTAAAGTATCCAGATAAAATTGACAATGAAAAGACCTGCACAAAATCCCAATAATTTGTTGGATGGAAAGGATCTTTCTTGTTCACTAACAGCAATCTTCTATTATAGTTTATGACTTTGCATTTATGAGTTTACAGATTTTCAGGAGTGACAGAAGAGGTCTAATATGATGTTTCTTATTGCAGGGTCAGCCTGTTCCTCAGTTCCTCCAATTTGTGATTAGCAATGCTTATTTGCTTGCCAGAGGTTTGGATTAAACACTTAATCACCATTATGCTAAAGCTGAGAAGAGGTCATTACTTCCAGTTGTACAAATGAGTAAAACCAAAGCGTCTAAAGAGAGATTTTTTGTGTCAGTACTGCGTCAGTCCAAAACTGCTCCTCAAAATAAGTATCTTGTCAATCTGCTCGTATTTTACATGCTTTTGGCATAGACAGCTGAATACTTAGCTCCCTCAAATTTTGAAATATAAATCACCTACAGAATTAAAAGGTTTTTCTCACAACCTACAATATTTGTTTGCGTTATTATGCTGTATTTTGATTTCTCAACTGGCTTCTATGGTAAAAGCATTTATTCTCATCTTATTGTGCTATTATTGTGCACTGGCCAGATTTAGGTACTCTGGTATAGACTAGCTGATGTCACAAACAACAAGCACAGTTTGATTAATGTCAGTATTCTGAATTTAGATTTACTGTCACTCCTCATCTGTGATACTTCCCAGTTATGAAGAGGTGCTATATCTGTGTCTGGTCCCTTAAAGTTCTCAACCTCTGTGTTAGAGTTGCTTCTGGGTGTACAGGGATATAAGAAATGTTTTGTAGGGATAAGGTGCAATGCCTAGGCTCCCTTTTCTTATTTGACTCCAGACTGATTAACAATACTCAAGGTATAACGATAAACATGTTGTTTGTATGTTTAAGTTCATGGTGCTGAATTCAATATAAATAATACACTGAAGGAGCCTAACAGAAGAAGAAGAAAGAAGAAGAGAGCATTTCTGCAGGAAAGGATTTGGGATTGACCACAAAGGAATGACCACAAGCTGGCAGTGTGTCCTTGCAGCCAGGAGGGACATCCTGGGGTGTGTCAGGAAGAGCATGGCCAGCAGGCTGGGACAGGTGATCCTGCCCCTCTCCTCTGCCCTAGTGAAGTGAGGCTGTGTTCAGGTCTGAGCTCGTCAGCACAAGAAAGACGAGGGGCTCCTGCAGAGGGTCCAGTGAAAGGCCATGGAGATGTGAGGGGCTGGAGCATCTCTAACGAGGAGAGACTGAGGAAATTGGGCCTGTTCAGTCCAAAGACTGAAGGGGATCTCAGCAATGCACATAAACATCTCAAAGGCAGGTGCCAAGAGGATGGTGCCAGACACTTTCCAGTGCAGCCCAGTGACGGGACAAGGAGCAATGGCCACAAACCAGAACACAAGTTCCGCTTCACCGTGAGGGAGGCCTTCTCAAGCTGAGGGTGGCAGAGCACTGGAATGGCTACCCAGGGAGGGTGGGGAGTCTCCTTCTCTGGAGCCATTCCAAACCCACCCCGACCTGTTCCTGTGTCCCCCGCTCCAGGTGACCCTGCCTTGGGCGGGGGGGCTGGGCTGGACGATCTCCAGAGGTTCTTTCCAACCCTAACTAACCTGTGATTCTGTGAACAAAGTCTCCCATAACTACTATTAATATGAAAAATAGAGAAGAATAGTGATTGGTAGAACAGGTATAATGTTTGATTATAGGGAAGAAAGGACTTGAGAAGTTTGCAAAAAAATTTAAAATGCCACATATTCATTCTCATTGGTATTAAGATAGGCACAGAAGTATTAAATCCATTGCCTGAATATGTTGCTGTGATGATAAATATTTGTGACTTGAGGATGACCGTAATAGCTACTGGTGTGTTTGTTTCCCCTGGAACATTCTTTCATGCTTTTAAACCTCAGGTACATGTTAATTAGAGATCATGGGTGTGCTTTTGAAACAAACCTCACAGTAGTCTCCATTTGCTGCATTTTTGGTTTGTATCTCAGTGAAGTGTCCCAGAGGACAAAAATTGGATTCCTTTCAAGAGAAACATGTACTTCCAGGAGTGCAGGCTCCAGACTCTACTGGTGTTCTGTCCAGAGCCCGAACTAAAGCAATTCTGGAACAGAAAGTCTGGGAAGCATTTTTGTACAGGGATGTCAGGTTCTCGAGGCTGTCAGTGGAGTAACTGCTCTGTCAATAGGGGAGTGACTTCAGTGACACTGCTTGCTAAAGTAGAGGTAGTTATTGTGTCTCTTACCTTTTCCTCTTGGTGTATCTACTTTATTCAGGGTGTGCTCAGTGAGGCAGATAAGGCACTTTTCCAGGTTAGTAGTATTTATTCTATGTCTGCGGTCATTCTCAAGCAACAGTGAGATACCAGCACAATGCAAAGAAACAGCTTGAAATTCTACTGAGAAACATTCTACTCTTACACGAGTTTTGTATGGTAGTATTTGCTTTTTCTTTGAATGTCAGAGCTACCACTTTTCCCTTTTAAGACTCCCCTGTGGTGACAGTAAGCATTGCCAGTCACATGGCTGAGATTCAGAGCTGGGAGAACTGCCATAGTAAACTGAATTTGAACTCTGGTCTTCCCATGCCTCCACTGGGATCTATAACTGTCTGAAAGGCAGGTCTGGCCAGAAAATTTTTGTGTTGCAAAATTACTTTTGATGTGCAGCTGGCTATGTAAAATGGTTCTTATTTGTTTGTCCAAATTCCATAGCTGATTTAAACCACACAGTCCAATCGATAGTGCAAGTTTGTTTTTAAAAATAAAAATATTTATATTTTTTATTAGTTGATTGGATGATAATTGAACCCTAGTGGTTTTGAACCCTGGATGCAGCTGAAGCTCTCTTAATTCATTATGGATTGGCCAGCAGGCTGGTGAATCACTGTAGAGCCATGTTGGGGCACTGACAAACCTCAGATAAGTTTGGCTTGTCAGGGTTTTGTATGTAATCCTGAAAAATGCATGTAATTTCTGTATTATTACATGTTAAATTAATTGTAACAAGGTTACTTTTAAAGAACAGTATTTTGTGCACAGCATCACCAGACCTGCTAGTCTAATGCTGGGGAGCTTCACTGCATTAAAATATTCATCAATTTAAACTCTGCCCAAGCTCCTTGTTTTTAGAAACTCTGAATTAGAAACCTGGCAGCACAGTGAGATACAGAAAAAGTGTGTAGGAAAATTTAAATCAGTGACATATGTACTTGTTTTGATAGTGCATTTGTAGTGCATTTAATAATGTATATTCTTGGAGGAAATGTGAGCAAAATCTCTTGCTAAAACAGATGAAAACAAATGAGATTAACTTATTTTATTTTGCATGAGTTTTAGTATTCATCTGTAAATTGGTCAGTATGCTGCCCTTCAAAAGTTTCAAATAGAGTCTCACAGCTCAAAGAGCTGTAGCATTTGGAGTAGGTGGCATCATTCTTCTGCTAGACATGAAAAGAAAGCTATTTGTCAACCTCTTTACCCTCCAATGTCTAGTAGAGCCAACAGAAATTGAAATGCAGCCAGAAAGTATTTGAAATTTATTTTTCTGTGCATGGAGACAGTCATTACTTACTACATTTTTCACTCTATTCACAATTTAACTTTTTTTTTTATTTTTATTTTTTAAACACTGACTAATTTAAATCTGTTTGGCAGAAGCAGAGAGATTTGAGTGATGCCTTGTTCCTCCAGTCTTTGGGGAGACTGGTTACTGCATGGAGACCACCATTAGTGCTCTTGTTGAAGGAACAGCGTTTGTTTGAGCTCGATTGTCATCTGTATTATTTGGGAGAGAAGAAAGTGATGAAGGAAAGGGGGAAAGGGTAGAGGAGAGAGCTAGATAGCAGGGCTTCACTTGCACCACTGCTCACTGAATAGGGAGGGTACATCACTGCTGGGGCCCCAGATGTGTGTGATGGAGGCAATTTCAGTTTCCCTGCGTGACTCCAGATGTGGCTCGGATTTGCAGTCAGGATTTTAGAGTGGGCAGCTCTACTGGGGAAGAGCTATTGGAGGTTAGAGTCACTGTGTCCTCTACAGACAGCCTTACTGGTTACAGATCTTCTGCCACAGTGGTTTTGGGCTTTCTGATTCAGATATGTCTATAAATGAAATATTTGGATGGCACTTTTTCATTTTTCAACAAAGCTAGGGTTTTTTTTTTTTTCTAATTTTAGATGGAAAAGTCACAATAATATCTAAACTCAAAAGTGTTTCCCTCTAATTTTCTCTTCCTTGTTACTTTTTCCTTTACTGATTTTGTAGTGCATATATAAAGAAACAGTGCATTTTCTTGAATGATTTTGTTAGGACTCAAAGGTACTGGACAGATTCAGGGTTTTATTTTGGCATACTACAGTGCTGTGGTCTAATTTGTAGGTTTTATTCATATTTTCTTAGAATAATTTCAGTATTTTGTTTTTAATTTATGAGGCCATATTATAAAATGAACTGTGGAAATGAATACTGTAATTTTAAGGTAACCTAAATTATTTTATAAATAATTATTTTCTAAACTATGCGGGTAAATTGATTCTAAATAAAAATAGAAACTTTCCTTATTAGCAGGGCTAATAAAACTCTGCTCACGCAGCCTCAGTTTTTTATCTGGCAACCTCACAATTCATGTTTTTTAAAGCTCTTTGTTCATTAATGTATTTTTGCATTTAGCATGTAGGAAAAAAAATTGATGAACTACATAAGATAACATGAAGTATTCAAGCATAATCCAGTTTTCCTCATAAGTTTCCGATACAACTCTCTCCCATTTGAATACTGAACAAAAATAATTATAAACCTGTCCCTGCTAGGACCCCTGAAAGGTACCAGCATGACTATTCAGATGGTGTTGGAACCAGGTGCAATTTGGTTTAGTAAAAAATTTGACCAAAGAAGGTGAAAAAGAACCACCCCCCCAAGCCCTGTAAGTATGTGGTCTTAAGAAACACACACAGATGCAGGAAAGAACTGCCAATTAATGTAATTTACAACAGGTTTCAAAATCTTGACTTAGATTGTGAGCTGAAGAGTGGGGGGGAAACACAGGAGGGAATGGTGAAGTTCAGGCAAAGGATGCTTTGTGGCAGGGAAAAATTGGGTAAGCAACATCTGGAAACTTAACTTGAAAGAGGAAACAACCAAAATTGCAATGAGTAAGGGAGAATCCAGACTACAGTAGATTGGAAAAGAACAGAAGACGAGAGGAGACCTTTGTGGTAATTTGTCACACAGCAGGAAGCAAACATGATTGTTGCTTTTGACGTGGAAAGTTCTATCACTTTCTCTAAGTATGATATTTTGGCATGTGCTGGTTTCAGGGTCTGAGATTATTTAACAGAAATTTGTTTCTAAAAGCAGGAATTGAGTAAAATCCACTGCTTTATTCACAGTTCTGATACCTGTGATTGCCCTGTGGCTGCGAAAGTTCTTTGCTTACATGAGTATTGAGGTGACTTTATAATCACCTCACTAAATTGTGTGTTTAACTACTGTGTGATGTGCCTCTAGAGGAGCATCTTTCCTTGTGCACACCTCATATATCGCCAGATAAATACTTTTTGTGGCAGGTTGCTCATAATTCATGTTATCATCACCTTTGCCAGTCATATGGAGCCAATCACAGCTTTCCCTGTTCATTGCAAAAGAATGCAGAGCACCCCATTCAAAGCAGCCTGTGAACACTTGCTTTAACTGTTACCAGTTGCTTTTCTCATCCCTCGTTGGTTGCTGATGGATGCTCTGGTCCAGGCTCACTGCAGTGGAGCTGTGTGTGTCTCACAGCACAGGCTGGTGGCCATGGGCAGTGCTGGAGGGCACAGGGAACATGTGTAAGGGGAAACCATGAGAGGTGTGATGGCTAATTTGCTTATTCTTTCTCGTTATTTTGGCTCTTCATTTTAGATTAGATTTCTTTTTCCCCGCCGACACAAACTTGAGGAAACTGTCGTTTCTCATGAGAGAAAATTGAGTTGAGCAAAAGTCTGAAATACTGTGGCTCTGATTATACTTTGACCAGAACACTAAATATTCTTAAAAGAAGAGGAAATCACCATTTGACAATGTGGGAGCAAAGGAAATTAATCTTCACTAGACTAGTTAGGTAATTTGCAGCTACCATTATATTACAGAATAACTTATTAATCTTAGCACCTCCCTAAAATGAAAGCATTTTACCTTTCCAATCTACAAGCTAGGGTCCTGGCAGCAGAAGCACATAGGCTTTGGGGTCAGGAGTGGAAGAAGAATAACCACCTGGACTTATTTTTGAAAATGACAGATATAGCTTTTTTTTCCGCAGAACATGCTGGATCTTGGGGTGAGGAGGTGTGTATTTGTGTCTCACCTAAGAAAACCAACTTTCTTTTCCGGGTTTTTCATTTATTTTTTTATTTCAGGGTGTCCAATTGAGTTCTTTAGGCTGGATACCGGCAAGAATTTATCTTTGGTTGGTTGGTTGGTATTTTGTTTGTTTAAATAAAGCAGCTGCAACTCAGGTGGAGCATTTGGACCTTACCATAGTATAGAGGGCAACACGATAAAAATCTAGCTGATGTTCATTTTCCTCAACAGATGCCAAATATCCATCCCTGTGATCTTAACACGTGGATGTTTGCTGAAATTCTGCATTCCCCTGTTATCAGCAAAGCTGGTCTGTTTTCTCTGGACAGACTGCTCCTTCTCAAAGCACAAGCAGAGTTTAACAGAGCTCTGACTGGGTCTGTGTTAGAAACCTGTGCACTGCCTTCAGTCTGACTGGTGAAGCAATGCCTGTCCTTACACATTTTCCAAAAATACAGAATTGTAGTGTGTTGGACTGGAGTCCCAATGGTTCCATGCAGTGCTGTCTGGGAGATGGGTTATGTTCTTTACCTTCTTCACTTTTATATTTACTTGCAACTGATTTTGAAGAAGAAAGGGGAAAAGGTCTATAGGTGATTTTTCTGAGGTCTGTATGGATCTGGTATTGTTAGGAATGCACATTGGTGTGGCTGTCAGAGAATCTCAGTATATAAATGTATTTTATATTTCTCTGGACATTTTTTCTACTTCTATTGAAATTTTTTATGTTTATTACCTACTGTACCTTCCACTACATGAGGCAAAAGTCCTTAAACTCAGAAAATTTCATGCAAAAGAAGTGTACACTGAAACTACACCTCACTGTCAGTTGTTATTTTAGTACCCTCAAATTTTCCTGCAATTAGAAAATGGGTAAGGGCACATAACTTTCAGAGTATTTTAGGATCTATGAACATTTCCTAACCCTAACCCTAAACTAGGATTAGGAATCTTCTAAGAAAGATTCAGCACTGAGAACTTAATTTAACTGAATATTGTATACAATTCTTGCATAATTTTGAAGTCATGTAATTTTTGTTTCCTCCCATAGTGCCTTCTGTCCTGGACTATTCCTATAATGTGTACAATTATGCTTCATAAAAAAGAATAATTCCACTCTTCAATTTTAACATAATATTGAAAAAAAGCTACATATTTTGGTATTCAGATTCAAGAAAAAAGAATCAATTCGGTTTTGGTGAAAGATGGGGGTGATTTGGTTTGTGTTATAAATTTATAGGAGCAATTTTAGTATTGCATTCAGAAGTGCTCAGGTTCTTTGGAAACAGCATATTAATGTAGAATTTGGTCTCAGAAGTTACTCTCTTCTAGGTAGCTGAAATTGGATATTCTTTGGTCTCATCTGCCTTCTTCAGCCTCCAGATTAATTTTCCCAGCTGTTTCCTTAGGCATGTGAGTTATGCATGTGTCTGTCTTTCTGTTTAGCAGCAAAAAGCTCTTTTCTCATCATCTCAATCCTTTACTTCTGGTTAGGGGAAAAGAATCAGGAAGATCTTATATTGAAGAATGTTCTTACACTGGAATAATGTCTCATGCAGATTCCACTCTTAGGCAGACAGCAGAGTAAGTGCTGCGTTTGATTTTTCCTGTTTGCACATTTTTCTGTGCTCAGCCGGTTTTGATACTGGTCCAGGGCTTATTTAGGTGTTTTTAGTCATGAGCAGTAGATATTCTCAAAATCTTCTGGTTCAACTGTGAGCAGAGCAGGTTTTGCAGAGAGGGCAGAGGAGGATGGGTGGTTGGCAGTGAGAGGAATGGAAAATGCAGAGCAGTTCTCCCAGGCGAGGCAGCAGAGCAGACCTGGCTGTTCCTGGATTGCAGGATGTGGGCATAGGCTACACTGGGTGGCACGTTCTTGGGGACTCGGTGACATGGTGTTGACAGCTCATCAATGAAATGGATGGACCTTTTTTTCTTTAATCAATCTCTTGCATGTGTTTTGTGCTTTTACAAGTCGTATATTCTGCTCTGGGAGCGAACATTATTAATCCCATATTTCCTTCCCTGCAACAGAGGTGCATTTCCAGAGCAGCCATGCATTCAGAATGTGTTCCTAGGCTTTGGACTGTAGTATGCTGTCCAAATGGAAAAGTCAGCTAATTTAATATCTGTAATGCAAACCTCCTTTGCTTTACAATCTTCCGAGGCTTCATAGAACTTTAGCAATGTTCCATTTTAGCTTTTGTTCATTTAGATTCTGTTTGAAACAAATGCCACATGCAATATAGGATAGAGAGATACAGCAATGGTTCTTGGTTTGTTTTCCCCTCAGAGTTTTCAAGAATAGAATCATGGAACCACTTAGGTTGGAAAGAATCCTTAAGATCATCAAGTTTAGACATTAACACTACCAAGTCCACCACAAAAGTCCTCTCATTCTCCTTTAAGTTTAGGTCATTCAGTAGATCTTGTATGTTGCATAGGAATTATTTTTATATCACATCAAGTTAAGTTTCCAAAATTTAAAGAGGATGAATTTTTTTTTACTAAGTTCTAAAGATAAGAAACTTGGAGCTTACTATTTGCAAATTAATCTGGTAGAACTACTTGGCTTTAAGTATCTTGTTGAATCAAATCTCAGTGCTTAAGTGTCCCACCATCTTAAATATCAACCTATATCCACTATATTGTTTTAAATATTTAAATTTAAAAAAAAATCAAATGGAATGATCCATGATATAAGAATGTAATTAAATAATTACCTTATGCATCTTTTTAGGGAGTTCTGCCTCACTGCAATTGTTGATCAGATAACTGGGCAGTAAGTTTTGTTAAGTAGGTTAGCTGATGGGTGGTCTCATGGTTATTAATATTAAAAGATAAAATCAAAGAATAGAAGCAGATAGAATGAAATCAGTTAACCTCCCACTCTGTTTAGAGAAGGATTGTGTTTCAGTAGAAGCTGGCTTTTAAAGAGCGTGACAGCTTTTGGATATCTCAACGGGCAAATACTTTGTGGGCATAGGTATGACAGACTCCCACAGATGTTTAGAAAAGCCTTCTGCTTCACCTGGGGCCTTGCATTAAACTTACTGAGAAGTGTGGTCAGGTGTGCCAGCACAAATGAATAAATACCTCCAACTTTTTTCTGTAAGTCATGCATTTGTGCTCTGGGGAATCTGCAGAGTGGAGTGGGACAGGCTCCTGCAAAGAGCAGGGTTTGTTTTCAGGTGAAGAGAGGTAAATATGTCTGGGAGTGGTGGGTGTTCATACAGAACTGAGGAAAGAGTAATGACTGAGATAACTCAGAGAAAGAAGTAGCTATTGGATAACACCAATCATGTTTTTTCCACATCTGTTGAGCACTATTTCAGTGTATATTTTCCAAACCTAGTGGTTGTTATTCAGGATCTATATTCATAGTCCTTCAGTAACAGAAATTGTTTGTTTCTAGACCTTAGACTAGTCAGCATTAAAAATAAGATGCAGGTTCATTTTGCCAGCTTTATTTTTGCTTCCTTTTCTGTAAGATGTGGCTAATATTTATTATATATTTAGAAAATTAGTTGGTCCTTTCGAAGTTGTCTGAAACTTTGGGTAGAAGGTGACATAAACATATAAATTTTGAGCATCAATATTTAATTTTAGAACATAAAATTTGGCCTAGAACTTTTAGCCAAGTACCAAGAAAAAAAAAAAGACAGAATAGTTATGATGTCAATACTCTTAGGGAATATTGTTTATTTCTGGTATTAACAGCAGATTTTGTGTGTGGAAGGCAGTGTTGACTTGCTATTAATTTATCTGAATAAAGCATCTGTAAAACAGCTCTAGTAGTTACTGAAAGGTAATTAGTTAAAACTTAATTTCCTTCTGTAGCTGAGATTTAGTTGGTGAATGACACTGGGAGCACTGTAGCATTGTAAGGATTTTGAAAACTCTTGTCACTTGCAAGAGACCTGGAATTCACAGAGGTTTTGTCTTTTTGCTTCTGGAATCTGGAATAACAGTCGCATTTTTAAGTGATGAAGGCTATTTCTCTCCAAGGCCATCGAGTGTGAATCCCTTTCCTGACTAGTAGTCTAAATTGTTACAATAATTTGTTGTATTCTGAGTTATCGCCTAATTATTTATTTTAATATAGTTGATGTTAAATACAGAGTTGTCAGAATGCAATTTTGCTGCAGGGGAAGCAAAAAGACTGTGGAAATACAAAATAGTAGTTGTAGATTGCATTCTCCATGTATCTGTGAACTTTTGAGAGGAAAACGTGGCTCAGAGTGGCTCTTGCATTATTTCTTATGTGAGTGATGTCTCACAAGGCATATAAATCTTAATGTTTTCAAAACATTGAAAGGAATCTAAGCCTTCAAATTCCTTCAGTGTCATTGGGAATAGAATCATAGACTCAGTCACAGAATGGCTTGGATTGGAAGGGACCTTACTTTACCAATCATCCAGTTCCAGCCCAGCCACGGGCAGGGACATCTCGCACCAGACCTGGCTGCTCAGAGCCCCATCCAACTGGGCCTTGAACATTGCCAGGGATGGGGCAGCCACAGCTTCTCTGGGCAATACAATCCAGTGCCTCACCACCCTCACAGTCAAGAATTTCTTCCTCATATCTATTCTAAACCTGCTCTTTCTTTCAGCTTGAAACCATAAATGGTTCCTGATTTGCAAGGCTAAGGCTGCAGCCAGTTTCTGTAATTGTCATTCTTGTGGACAAAATGTTTGATTTCACGTTTTCCTGAAGTATGAGTATGCATTCTTGATATTTTTTTCTACCGGTTGTTTTCATGATGGATCCAAGATTTTACATAGCCTGGGATTAAGTGACTAATTCACTAATGGATTTAGGTCTACCTTTACCTGAAATGATTGACCACAAATGCACCATCATGCTTGGGTCTAATGAATATTTTAATGAATGTAGAATTAGTACAGGGTTCAGTAGTTTAGTGAAGATTGTTTGCCAGGCATCAAGAGAATTCAAATTTTATTCTTAGTCTTGAAATGTGATAAATCTGGCTATTGCTGGGGAAAAAAAAGCGTCCAAATGTCGTGAATATTGTGTCAGTTTTGGAGTACTTTTTTTCACAATTATAGCTTTCTTAAATATTTATCTAACAAGAAACATTTCTTGCTTTGCCAAATGCCTTTCTTGCAGTAGAGAACAGTCTGGAGAGGCTGAGACAGATCAGGATAAAGCATTGGTGGCACACCTCTAGCAAAAGCAAGAACTCTTGTCTCAAATTATCTTGCAAGGCAGGAATTGATCCAGAATTGTTAACTCAGGGCAGGAATGCAGTGTTAACTGAGGAAGTTGCAACATATCTTGACCGTTGCTAAATTAATTCTACTTGTGGGATATTTAATTTGATGTGCATCACCTTTTCTTCGCTTTGTGAGTTCAAAGTAATTTGGAAGATTTAAGATATTCTTATGTGGTTGGAATGAGTCATTTAATATTTTTATGTGTTTAATTCAATTAATGTTGTTAAATAGGAGATATATGGTTAAATTAATGGCAAGAGCTGGAGATATTCAGCCTGAAGAAGAGAAAGCTCTGCAGAGACCTGAGAGCAGCTTCCAGCACCTAAAGGGGGCTGCAAGAGAGCTGGAGAGAGACTTTTCACAAGGGAATGGAATGGCTTCAAACTGAAATAAGGCAGGTTTAGATTCAAAAATAGGGAGAAATTATTTGCTAAGGCACTGGCACAGGTTGCCCAGAGAGGTTGTGGGTGCCCCATCCCTGGCAGTGTTCAAGGCCAGGCTGGATGGGGCTCTGAGCAGCCTGGTCTGGTGAAAGCTGTCCCTGCCCATGGCAAGCAGGTTGGAACTTTGAGCTCTTTCAGGGAACTTTAAGGTCCCTTCCAACACAAGCAGTTCTGTGATAATCAACTAATCAGTGCAGTACTTATTGGATATCATATTCAAACTTAGCTTGATAGGTATAGCCAAAAGAGAAATTTCCAATCTAATGGATGACTACAATTCTAAGAGTCTGGTTTCTTGTTAAATACATGAATCATTTTTTGGGAATGCCCATCAGTATCTGCCTAGTCAGTTCTGACAGTAAGTTGCCAGAATATTTGCAAAAAATAGTTGAATATTCTGAGCATAAATACAGTAAATCCTTTAGACTCTTAAAATTTTAAGTATAATATTTTTCTGCAGACTAATCCCAGTGTATTCCCATCTATTTAGTGATGTAATTTCTCTTCTATAGATAGTGTTCAGTGGCTGGGGCCATGCGTGTAAGGATAGAAATCTGTTTCCAGTTTCACAATCTTTTTGTTTTACTATTCTATACTATATTTTTCACTTTGTCCGTGGATGAGGAGGTCAGGAAGAGCTAGGAAGAATCTCTTCTGAAGCAAAAAGGGGAGAATTTAATACAGTAATAATAAGAATTACAAAAATATTAGAAAGTCGAGTTAAAAAGAGGAGCATTCTCCTCATAACTTTTCCAGGGTCAGAAGAAAATGCAGGGCTAGTCTTGCTCTGCATTCTTTCCTAGAAGTTTCAAAAGGTAGTACAAAGGTTGCCCAAACTCTTATATTTCTGAGAAGATCTGTCTTTTGTTTCCAGGGTAGATTTAGTAGGAATTATCTTTGTTCTCAAGATTTATCTTTGTAGCTGCATAAAATTAATCAAATCAAACAAATTGTGAAAATAAACCAGATTTGCACTGCTGCAATAACCCACTTGGTTATGATTTGCAGAGAGCAAATCTATTTAGTGGCCTAACTCATTTTAGGATGTGTACTTCAATGTTTCACAGATGCAAAATGCTAAATCATGGACTGTAGAAAAAACTTATTCTCACATTTTCTTTCTGTATTTAAAAAACATATCTGTTTGTTTTTCAACTCAGGAATAGGGGGTTCATTCACAGTCTCTTCTGTTGCCATGACAGAAATGAGTTTCAAAGTCTTACTCAATATATATTCCCCATGTGCTGTTAATGAAGTAAAATTGGGTTGTAACTTTTATCAATTTGAGATTTGAATTAATGATGTGGAAATGTTGAACTTTTCCTTATATTTGCTCTGGTTTGATTTTATCCTTTTTTGTGTTGAAATGTTGCAATTATTCATTAAAAAAAAAAGTTGTCACAACCAAATTAAAGCTTTGTTTTGATTAAGATATGATGTGTGTGTAAATTGTAGCACTTGCTGCTCTGTGTTCCGAGCCTGCTGTTGCTTTCTCCACTAGCTGAAACTCCAATATTTAAAACGCTCCTTTTTTATTTTTTCATGCATAAAAATGTCCCTCTGGCCCATCAAACCATTTCCTTGGGAAGCTGTGGTTCATGGCAGCATGACCAAGTCAGTGTTCTAACCTGGGAACGAAAGGAAAGCAGGAGCTGAGCTGCTTGAGAAGCACTGGCACGGCAGGAGAGTACCCTGTGTCATTTTCCCCAAACCAGGTTTTTCTGGAATTACGCTTCCAGGAGAGTCCCCACCCAGGCAGTCCTTCTCCCAGATGAGGTAAAGGAAGCCACCATCAAGCTGAGCTGTGTTAGGCTTCTCTGAGCTGGAAGCCTCTCTTCATTACATCACACCTGGCCGTATTTCAGAGATTAATGAACAGCATCTTGTCAGCTTTAATATATCACAGTGCCTGGGTTCACATTGAAGATGTAATCATAAATTCCCTGAGCTGTGAACTATACCTTAAGGACTCGCAGGGAGTTCTAAGAAGGCAAGAAAAAGAAATGACTGTAAACGACAGAGTGTGCCAGTTTTGAGAGAAACCTGCAGATTTTCTAGGACATTAGGTTTCAAAAGAAGGATTACACACAGACTAAACAGAGTAGAAGTCATAAAAATTTAAAGACATCACAAAAATAAGATCCTTTTTAGGTATGACAGAATACTAAAGGAAATTTATACTGAATTATACCACCCAAGCAGACACATTAATTAACGTAATGAGAAAATATGTTCCATTTCCATGGACCCAAGCGTGTCAGGAAGCATTTGACACTTTTAAAAGGGGGAGAGGTGAAACCGTGCACTTAACTGCTCTTGAAATTCTCAGGTTTTACCTTATCTATCCACATTCATGTTTGGGCTCCTGAGGCATTAGGATATGTACTAATCAAGAGAGAGAAAGAAAAAAAACTACTGCAAGTTACTGATACGCCCAAAAAAATGTAAACACATTAGTGCTGAATAACTCAGGATACTCTTATATCCTGGACACTGGAGAAGTTGTCATGTCCTATCACAGGAAGGCAGGAATGAAAAGAATCTTTTTATTGTCAAGATATGATTGTGAAAATATTATATATGTGAAATTTAAAAGTCCATAAGCAGATGCTCTGAGTTCATTCCAATGGCTTATACTTGTAAAGCTGGCAAGTAGAGCAATTTGCAGGATCAGGAAATAAAAGCCAGACATTCAAGGTTGTTCAGACATCATTTTTCTATGCAGAGGACTTTAAAAATCAGGTTCTAATTCCTTTTCTCAGAGTTTTATTCCATTCCTTTTGTTCAAATATTCCCCTGTGTATTGCCTGGAAATTCTTATGGTCATTCCTTGATAGAAGCAAGCTGAAAAAATTAGTTTGAGCCTTAATCCTTTTTTTTTAGGCTGTGAAACCCCCAGTCCATGTTCTTTCATTTCTTATCTGTGATGTAATGTTATCTGCCTGTTAATGTTGAGAATGGGACACTGCAGGTAGCATCTCCTGCAATGTGTCTTGTAATTTTTCAGTTTGAAAAGCAGCTCCCAGATGTTTTCACATGTATTTCAGTTTTTGATAGATGGGACTATCCCCTCCAGATGCATGCTTAGACTTTATATATTGAACCATCTACATTTCTGAGGCATCATTTTAATATATTTTAATAAATGTGTGTTTAGTACATATATAGCTGATGCTTAAGGATCCTCCAATTGACAAATAAGTATAATTTTTATGCATGCAAAATTTTAAGAGTTAAATACACTGCAGTGTGCATAAGTGTGCACGTCTGATACAGCACATCGTTGGTTTTTGGGATTTGACTTTCTTTTCACTTGGTGGCAGGATTTTGGGCCTGCAGATCCCTTTTCTCTTTTGTGCTAAGCAGCTTACATGCTGTGTGTGCAAAACTGTAGCCAAAATAATACTTGAAATATTTGGTCACCAAGAATCAACAGAAAGAGGGCCAAGCCTTATGGTTTTGTGACCACATAAAAAGCAGGAGGAAGTAATAATAGCTAACCTATCTGTGTGGTTGAAATGCAATGTAGCTGTTGTTTTATAATAGTAGGAAATAGAGGCAGAAGATGTGGGAGAATTTTATATTTAATTGAAATCAGTGAAAATAGTTTACATGGGCAAAATCCAGTTTATTTTCTTCAAACATTATGCTGTTGTGTGCTGTTATTTTATAGGAGTGCTGATCACTACCTTGATTATGTTAATATAAATATTTGCAATGCAGAGAACATTAATTTGTCTAAAATTGATTGTCTCTTATGGTTGTTGTGGAAAGGTTATCAGCATTGTCTATTTCTGAGAAGAAACTTACTAAGGACAATGTGCTAATAATCCCATTACAGATAATTGAAAGAAAGCTCTTTCTGAGTAGGCAGCTTTCAAAACAGTCAGAGGACAGAATTTCATTTGTTTCTTTTTACTCTTTATAAAAAGGTTAATATGAATTATTAATTCATCCCTATTAATTTGAGTGATCATTTTCTGATCTCTGGAAGGCTCTGCTTAAATGAGTGGCAGTACTGAAGATGAGCCTTCTGCGGTGCCTGTGCTGCAGTCAGCAGTGATTGCAGCAGCCAGAATACATTCCTGAATGAGGGCTCTGTAAACTTTAGGATACAGGTCACAGTTAAAACAGTCCTGCAGAGCTTCACAGGCTCACCTGGGATGTCTCCTTGCTGCCACCACTGGGCTACTGCTCATACTCCCAGATCTCTATTCAACTCACTCAAAACTTCAGCAAAGACTTGTGTTCACTTTCATTTCCTTTTATAATATAGGACACTTTTCTATATTTCTGCTTTCTTTTCAAAAGATGCATGAAAGGATTCTTGTAATGTCATATAATGTGGTTTTAGTGTCTCATTGCCATAGTCTGGCAAATGTTTTGTTTTGAGATTTTTGTTGGAGTATTCATTTGTCAGGGGACTGGAGCTCAAAACTCACAGTGATAGTCATGTGCTCCACTGAAGCCCATTGCTGTCTGAACTTGTCATCCTGAAGTCTCTGTTCAGCTTCATCAGATTTTAATCTCTTGTGTTGGTGCACTGGCACCTCTGAAAGGACAGGCAGAGCTCCTGTGGACATCAACAGATCTGGATCTACACTGTGACTTCCTCCGGCAGATGGATTTTGAAAACCAAAAATCTGTAGCTCTCAGGTGGTAATTTTTATGTCGGCACTGTTTTCTTAGTGGTTCATGTTGTGGCTTTGTGCTTTTTTCTGTTTAGCCTTCTCTGCTCTGTAAAACAGAGTCACAGAATAGTCTGAGTTAGGAGAGACCTTTAAAGGCCATCCAGTCCAACCACTCTGCAATGAGCAGAGATGTCTTCAACTGCACCAGGCTGCTCAGAGCCCTGTCCTGCCTTGAATATTTCCAGGGATAGGTCACTCACAACTTCTCCAGGCAGCCTGGGCCAATGTTTTACCACCCTCTTTGTAAAAAATCTTCTTCCTCATATCTCATCTAAAAATTGACCCTTCTTCACTTTGAAACCATTGCCCCTTGTCCTGTCACATCAGGCCCTGCTCAACAGTTTGTTTGCTTTGAAATTACAAGTCCCCTTTGAGAACTCAGAGACTCCAGCAGGGTCTCACCAGAGACTTTTCTTTTCCAGTCTAACCAACCTCCCAACTCTCCCATCCTTTCCACATAGGAGAATCATTCCTCCAGTCATGTTTGTGGCCCTCCTCTGGACCTTCTCCAACAGGTCCATGTCTTTCCTATGCTGGGGTCCCCAGAGCTGTAGGTGGGCTCTTACCAGAGTAGAGGAGATGCTCTTCCTGTGCTATAAAATGAGGCTTTTATAATTTTCGAAATAGTAATAATAATAATAAAAAAATAATCTCAGATTATTCCCTATAAATAAACACTTTGAGTTTTGTCCCTTAATTCTTTTACCAAACTTGGAGATTTCAGAGATGCTCTGCCCCAGTGAGGGCAAAATGAAGAAGTGTGGAAGAGGCAGCATTGTCGGTGCTGCCTGTTGCAAACAAGCCACTTGGAAAAACAGAGCATAGAGGCAAAAATGGGAGTTTGACTCACCTGGAAGGAGGCACTGGGGCACTTGGTCCTGCTTCCTCAAGTTTGTATATCTAAATTGCTTAGCAGGACTAATTTAGTGGGCTAATTTACACTTTCAAATAAGCTTTCTAGGCCAAAAGATTCCGACTCTGCTCTTCCCTCTCTTCTTTTGATCCGCTGCTTTTTATCACTTCTGGCTTCACTGTACCTTGGATTCAACCAGAAAGATTGCAGTCAAAACAATTTCTTGGGAAGTAACCAGAAGTTAGATCCACCTCTTTGTGAATTGTAGTGGTGTTCTTATCATTAAACTGGCACCACCACCCATGAAGTTAATTGAGGTGCTGGCTATGACTAACTTCTCAGGATTCTCCAAGGTCTCAAGCAAGCTTTGGCAGTTGTATGCCTTATTCTGCATTGCTTTTTGAAGGAGATAATTATCTCCATATTGTTTGGGTACTTCTGAGCATATATGCCAACCAGAAAAAAATTTAGCCATATTAAAAGTGAATTCAGGTGCCAGGATATTTAAGTAGTACTGGAAATTGGGGAGATGGAGTTGTTCACTGGGACTCTGAGGGGTTTACAGGCCTGGGACATACTTTAGGTAGACATTAATAGCATGTAGCCTGAAAACTGCTGTCTTTTGGAGGAAAAAGTGGTCCTAAACCCCACAAAACAACCAAACCAATCCAGTCTAATCTGTGTTTGAGAGACATCAACACCAAGGCTGTGGATTCAATGCCCATACAGGCCTTTTCCTGAAGAGTTGGACTCCATGATCTTCAGTGAATGGGTCCAACTCAGAATATTCTGTGAATATTCAGAATGTTCCATCTGGGGTAATTTCAGGTGAATCTGCAGTTTCAGCAACCACTGCTCCCTGAGTATTATGTGAGGGATTTCACTTCTAGGCTAATAGAAGATGTGAAGAATTTGAAAGGCAATAAGCTTAAAAAATATTAAAATGCAGTTTAATGTATGCTGAAAATCTGATAATTCCATCAGAAACAAAAAGCTGTAATTATAAATGCAAAGTAAAAATGATTCTAGTAATTTACACAGACCTCCTAGACATGAATTCATCTTACAACTAAGGTATTTAAATAAGAAACCTGAGAAAATGCCAGACAGCTGTATTTTATGGAATAATTTTAATAAGCTAACATGGTAATGAGTTTACTAGTTGCATCCATACTGAAGTTTGTGCAACTCAGTCACTTTGCTATAATTGTTGTTTTTTTTTGCAGAACCATCTTCAAAACTGCCTGCTGTTTTACCTTTCCACTGCTTGTTTGCATCGATCTAGAACCAAACAGCTGTGAGTAAGTGCAGAAATGATGCATGAGGTATTAGCATGTGTGTGTGGCTGCAGGTTCGTGTTACAGATATAATAAGCAAGACAAATATATGTGTGTGTGTGTGTAGCCTGCACAGCTATACATCTTGGAAACCTCAGGGTTAGGCTGACATAAGTGCCTTCTGATGGCTTGCTAGCTAAGATCTAGCACGAGGCTCTCTGGGGATGAATTTCTTAAAAAAATAAAAGTGGGTTCGGCCACATTTATTTGATATTACATTCATAGGTGTAAAATAGCAGTTTATAGTTTCACTTGTCCATTTCCCTTGCTCTGGAGCTGCCTCCCTGATCAAGAAATTCAATAGCTATTAAAAGCTGCAGCTGTACTAACAGTCTTATGCTTTATAGGAGGCATTTTGCAGCTATTACTTTAGAACAGGCGTTCTGTGCCAGTACAGATGTTACGTCCACCTTTCTCATAAGCACTTTATCTGCACCATGGGCATTGCATTTCTAATGTTTGCTTGAAATTGCTGAACATGCTCCATAGCTGTAATTTATTTGGGCTGGTGTAGTTTAAAGGCCTGAAAGCTGTGTCTGCACCTGTTCTATTCATCCGACCAGGAAAGCACGAATTCCACTGCAGGAGAGTTTGTGCAGCTTGGAGCTCTTCTTTATAAATCTCCTGAACCAAAGGCAGCCATTTGACTCACGTGTATGTTCCCTTTCCCTGAAGTGGAAATAGCTTGCTTATATAGCACAGAATCCCAATTTTCTAATACTGAAAGGAGAACACACCTCTTGTTCTAATGAGGGACAGGAGTACAACTCCTACATTCCCTGCCTCAGTCTGCCTCTGAGTAATGAAATGTGCATGGTGAAAGGTGAAACACGTAGAGGTTGCTCCGGTGTGTACAACTGGAGCAATCTGTGCTGGAATAATGACACCAGTTTCACTGTGGGACAATGTGAAAGACACTTCTGAGTGAAATGTATTTAAATGTATAAAATGAGTGAAAAGGAGAAGCCACTGCTTAGCCTGATTCATTTTCTGACAACACTGGTATCAGTGAATTTGTGCTAATGGAAGATCAGCAACAGTTGAAGAAGACTGAAGCATTGACACTATCTGAAATTTTGAATATTGAATGTTGAACCAGTGTAAGAGCCATTCATTCAACTGTTTTAGCCCAAAATTTTGGAATTCACGCAAAATCCAGGAGTAGTCCTAGGTCTGAAAGACAAAAAAATAAACAAAAAGAGAACTTAAAAATCCCCCAGAAACCACCCCAAAACAAGCAAACAAGGAAGCCACTGTTGAGTGAGGTTTTCCAAACCAAAGTTATGTCCCACTTTGCCCAGTTCTGCCAGAGACGTATGTCAGCCGTGGACATGTCATCAAATATGACTCAAACCAACCCTTCCCCCAAAATAAATAAATCCAACCACATAGACCGAAATGATTCTTTGGCATCCTAAAGATTCTACCCTACTTACTTGTGGTGCATTTTTAATTTACAGTTAAACCAGGGGCTGATCCATTACTTAGTGTTTTCATTAAAGTAAAACAGAAAAAAAGTACTTGTGCCATAATCAGTCTCACGAAACACTTGTAAATATGTAGTGAATTTAGTGCAATAGAAGGGAGAAGCAGCATATCTATAAGACAACAAATAAAGAACCAAGGACTTAAGGAACAGAACTGTATGTGGAAATAAAAAGACAGAAAATCGTTCAAAGTATGTATTTTGGGAATAGTGATTAAATACTTAATCAAATATATGAGTAGTAACTGTATTACTAATGTGAAATGTTCTTGAATTGTGCATTTAGGCTTTGGATTACTTTTGAAAGCCCTGATGGCTTTTAGTAAACCACACAAGCCTTGTTCAAAGGGCCAAGGATACCTCCTTTGGTAAATCCAAAAGCAAATTCAGAATTTGGCCCTTCAGGTTTAGAATACCATCAGGAGCTCTAGGTAGAATTACAGCCCTGCTGTACACAGCTGAATGTATATAATTCTCTGAGTAAAATTCATGTCTTATGTGTTGTAAAAGGAATGAAAGGTAGCTGTTAATTCCAAGGCTTATAAATATGTCAGTGGGTTTTCATAATGTCTTAATAAATTACAAGAACAAACTCAGTGACTCATGATGTCACCAGAACTACATGCTGCACTGTATTTATTGTAATTATGTACAAAACTCACAGAATTCTTTTTACTCTCTACATGAATATATAGGTCCCACTAAAAAACCAAAACAATCCTCATGGATTTCTTCACTATTTATTTGCCATCTTTCAGCTATTTTCTTTTTCTGAGCACTTCTTCAAGTGAAGGAAATTTTCAAGAAAATATGTTTAAAAGAACATTGCTGCAACTTCTGTATTTATTCATTGAAAAGCTGAAGTAAAATATGGTTTCCAAATATCCTCAAATTTGGGTGAAGTTCAAATTTTCCTTGGATTCTAGTTCTCTGGATGGCCACCAGCCCATACCACTAATGGTATAGCTTGCTGAAAAATGGAAAAACAATTTCATGAAAATTTCAAGATTACTTTGGCTTCAATCTGAAACGTAGAGATAGCATCAATATTGTAGAGTTGTAATGCTTCATTCTTTAGTTTAAGAAATAAACACAGGACAGGCTAAGGGCTTTAGGTAAGTTAAATGTGTAAGACCAATCCAACAGCAAAGCAAACTGAGTGTGTGAAGAAGCCCTTGGCTCTTTGGTGCTCCCTGTCCCAGCTGGTTTTTGCTGTCCCAGAAGCAAGTGCAGTTTGCATTTAAGTGTTCTGAGCATGATTTGTTCTCTTGTCCCATCTAACACAGGGGGTTGATCTGTGGAGCTGGCCCTGCTCCCATGTGTATGCTCAGGTGTTGAGTTTGATGGAGCAGAACCTGTGACTTAGGATGGGGAGAAAAGGAAAGAATTCCACACTTCATCCACCTTTTGTAGCCCTCATTTAAGCCACTGGAAATGGTACCTCTGAATTTAACATACATGGACTTGGTGGCGTGCTCATCTGAAAATATAAAATAAACAAATAAATTACCCCAATTTTTCTCCCATTTTGCTGAACTAATTCTCCAAGATATGTGTATTTCCAAAGCCTGTGCATGAATTCCAGCTGCATGTACACTCACATACTGCTTGCCATGCAATAGGTATCTTTTCAATATGAATGTCTTAATTTTCTGTCCAGGAAACACCATTCCATACTTCCCATTCCAAAAATAATAGCAGTGTTCAGTCATATTTTATGAAAGCATCTCAGAATTTATATAAATAAAACGAGTGTACATTTCAAAGAATATATAAAATGCTGGTGTTTTTCTTTTACTGCAAAGATCAAAGAGCCGATTAAAATTAAAATTTCATGAACTTTAAATTATGCATTTAGTCATAAAAAAATATTAAAACAAAAAAAATTAAAGCAGCAGGTGTACCTTTTATAGTAAGATAAAGTTTAATATATTTTATTAGCTTAAGGGACACAGAATAACTATCTAATCAGAACTTCAGGCATGCATTTACATAAATATATTAAATTAAGAAAAGCAATTATACACTTAAACATCCTTTTGTCTAAAAAAATCATTAAATCCACAGATTAACAATAAATCCAACTCTATGTATTTATCACTTCCAGATACAACTGTTCCATTTCTCAGATATTACACAAATACATTTGTTAGAATTTATATGCATTATACATATATTATATATTACATAATAGTGTGTATACATACATGGTGTTCAATAATATAATAATAATTTGTAGTTTTTATAGCACTTTTCATTTGAAGAACTCAAAGCGCTTTACAAGGATTGATTTCACTAATTTTTGGATGGGAAGTGGAGGCACAAAGATGCGATTATTTCAGGTTATATAGAATTTGTGACAAACAGCAACTGAATTCTCCTGTTGGGAACTTCAGTGCTGCTGTCTCCCTAAAAAGAAATGCACATGTGGAGTCTGTGTAGGTAGGCTTGCAAAGACTTGTAAGGTCTCAAACCAAGAAAGCACTTAATTATATTAATAATGTTAAGCACATGACTTCAGTGAGGCTCATATGCTTAAAATTACTCGTGTGCTCCCAGCTAGATTGGTGCCTGTATATGCTTAGTAGTATAATTCAGTTTATGGAAGATGCTTAAACCTAGTTTGAGTGATATTTTCTAAGCTATTTTCCCACATTTCAAATGGACATACAGTACCTGACAGCTACTGTGAAATAAAACTTGTTGAACAGGGGAATGCCACTCCAGTAATGTTCTCAAGTGACAGAGATTTTGTTATTTCCTTTTCTGCTTGGCTCCCATTACAACCTAATTGTTCTCCAAGGGGAATTGAAGTTTTCATTCTGCAGTATATTTTTGTGGGGGACAGCTAATAGCATTTCTGGATAGCTCACAGGGTAGGGTTACTGCTTCTGCTGCTAATGGAGACCACCACAAGTTACATCTGGTGACTTACACCAGGTGGTTTCTGGTCTCAGTACGTCTTGATATGAGTTAAGTTCATTCTGCACACTGGTTTTGACTGCCTAGAACATTTTCTTTTTAGCAGCTCCTCCTAGGAACATTCAGAAAATGGGGTTGTTTGTTACTGCCTTGTGATGCAAAGCACCCTTTTGTCCTACAGTAAAATGTATCCTACATAAGAAAAAACCCTGTCTCCAAACCAGCCAACTCTCTCTCCCTTCTTTCCAAGAATACTGTGAGCACAGCCATTGTGTATATTCATGTGCTTTAGCTGATGCCACCTTTCTGAAATTTCTTGGGAATTTAAGCAGTTTTTCACTTAAAATATTTTTTACTTTTTTTACTTCATCACAAAATGAAAATAAATAGGGAAAGCTCATAGACCATAGAAGGAAAAATACTATATGATACACTGGACCCTCTTGATAATGTGTAACAGATGGAAAGTTGTTTTTGAGCAGTAGAAATAAAACTCTTGTCCAGCAATGCAGATTGCTGTCTGGGCAAGAGTGTCTGACAATTTCATTTATGGATGCCTGTCTGTGTGCAATAGACAGTAGGTAAAGACATGCATTATTTGCATTTAAGCCAGAATATTGAATATTTGTGAATGTCTGTATCACAGAATGATCACTGGATGATACTTTTTCAGTACTGAGAGCTCAGGGAAGCAGGTGAGCCGCTCAGCTTTCACATCAGCTGATGGCTAGACATGTAAAAAATACCAAGAAGTCAGGCAGATTTTGTGTAAATGCTGGCAATACCTATAAGGAGAGCCAGGAGGATTGCAAAGCTCTGCAGGGCTTCCTGCAGGGCTGGCTCTGCACTCGTGTTCCACCAAACACTGGTGTAATGCTGCAGATGCAGACACGGAGAGGTCATGTGTGCACTGATGTCTGAAGTTAAGATCTTCTGCCAGCTAAGTGGATCTCTTCTAAGGACTTAATCCTGTAACTAATGAAGTCAATAGGAGATTATCAGTTGACATCAATGGGCTTGGAGTCAGGCCCTCAAAGATTAAAGTAATCCTGTACTAAGCTTTCAGGTGGCTTCTGCTGGTTCACACCTATATCCCAAAAAGTACGTGCCTTATTTCACTGAATTACTCTGATGGTGAAAACAAAAAACTTTTCAGCAAAACAGTCTTAAATTTTTTTCAATGTCTCTGAAACATTTTTTCCTGAAACTGCTTAGGGAAATATTTATTTATCAGGTTTTTATAGTCAGAACCCTGATTATTTGATACAAACTTTCTGCAGATTTGAATTGAAATAAATTTAAAGGGTTGGCTGCATTTTTTTGGTCAGAATGTTAGTTTTATTTTTTTTTAATGTTGTAAAATGAAAATAATTATTTTTTTATTTACCACTTGGCATCCTTCTGTTTTTTTTTCCAAGATGAAGGACACCTTTTAAGCTGGACGGAAGATCAAAATGGTATAATTCCTAATTAAAATGATACACAGATAATCTAAAGGATAGTAAATTAAAATGCATGAATGTCTTTTAAGAATTTGCCTTATTAAGGAGAAATTAGCACAACAGGCTGTCCTTGTACTTGCTTTTTCCATGTAGAACTAATCTTATAAATGCCTATTTCATGGATGCAATTAAAATTACATGTATGAATGCTCATTTTCACCATAGGGCAACTTTACACCTGTGGAATTACTCGTTCATATTTTCAGCATCTCCATTTTGCCTAATTTTACAGGAACAGGTCCTTGTTTCTCAACCCAAATTAGAGAAAATATTCATTTCATCATGCCAGGGCTATCATTCTGGTTTTCAGTTAAAGGCATCTGACCACGGGGTTGCAATGGGTAACTTTGTGATAAGCACAGTGACTGAAGTGATTGCTGCCTTCCTCCAGCTTCAGTCTGTCTGTGCCTGAGCCATGTGAGGCTGGCACTCCTGAACAGGGAATGCCCAGCTAACACAGTGCTACAAGTCACTATAAAATAACAAAAACTCTGTGGAATCACCAAAAGATAAAAGCCTCAGCCTGCTGGGAAGGCATTTTCAAAAATAATAAGCACCTGCAGCAACCAGGGATTGTTGATGTTTGCTGTGGGTCTAGAAAAGAAGGAGCTGCAGAACCAAATGTGGACAAGTGAGTGAAAGAAGGTGATACACAGAGGTGTCATGTCAGTGATACAGAATTTATATTCTTATTTATACCTAATTTACACTTTGTTTGCACGAGATAGAATAATGTGTGAGGATTTAAGGGTAAAAAGGGTTTGGATATGTGTCTCTGTCTGTTAACAGAAGAAATTTCTTCCCAGAGTGGGAGGCTCTTTGAGTTAGTATTTCTTCTTGGGTGCAGTAGAAAAATGAGTTTACTGTTTTTCTGAAATGGAGTGAAACAATTTGGAGCTGATTTTGCATAACATCTTTTTGTCTCCCTACTTATCTATGGAGTAAAGATGGTTCTCCTTATATTCCAGTAATATGCCTTCTTTCTGATCAGCATCATTTAAAAAGAGAAAGATGAGATTTCTGTCCCAAAATAATAAAGCAGGGGTTTAACACTAGCAGGCGTCAGGGAGAGTCATGTTTCTTGCAACAGGTACATTTGTTCTCTTTTAGCAGCAGAAAGGCTGAAAGAATGCTTGAAATGTACAATGTGTTGGGAACAGAGAGGCAGTATCTCCGAATAAAGGAAGAAATGAATGGAATAAAAGATTAGGAGAGAGAGAGACAGAGACAACTTGAACACATACATAAAATCCCTTCTGGAGGCCCTTATCTAATTGCCTCATTTATCTAGTTTCATTTATAAGCTCAGTTTTATTCTGGGACACTCTTGGAGGTTGTGTGAGAATGGCTGCAGAATGACCTAACTGGCAACAGGCTTTCTACAGACCCTTTTTTTTTTTTTTTTGTATGCCAATTCTCAGGGCAATTACTGCAGTTGCCCTTTTTATATCAGCATCTTGGGTGGCTAGGCCTGGGGTTTGCTCACCCTTTTTAATAGTATAATTTCTTTTGATAAATAAGCAGCTAGGATTTTTTTGTGTCTTTTTTTGTTGGTTTTTTTTTTTTTTATGAGAATACTTCTTTTCCACTGGGACTTCCTATGAACATGTGGGCTTAATGCAGATGCCGGCTTTCACACAATATAAAAGATGATTTAAAAATGAATCAAAACAGTTTCACAAACTATCTCCCCTCTCCCTCTAACCTTTACTTAGATTATTTCCTAATTTTGAAGTTTTTGTGGAATGACACAAGAGCGGATGTTTTTTTTTTTTAAATAAAACAAACTGAAGGATTTTGCTTAAATTTTGCTTAATTTTGAAAGTGATTTTCTGGATGCAGCACAGTCAATGTGAGTTTTTGCAGTTGATTTGAATGAGGCCTGGATTTAATTCTTAGCTCTTACTGGAGTTTTATTTTAAGATTTCACTAGTAAACTAAATTGTCTTTATTATTAAGATCAAAACTTCAAGATCATTGTTTTCTGTTCTCTGCATGACTGTGGCATATATATTATTGTGAATCTTCAATTTAGGTGCCATCTGTGGTATTTTTAAGGCACTAAGCAGTGAGAAAAGAACTATCACATCTCCCCAGCTGGTTGTTGAAAATAACATGTCACAGTGGAGTTAAAGCTGGGTTTACTTTTAAATATATTTGATTGAAGAAAGTGTTAAAGATGTTATCTCTGTCAGATATTTAAACTTTGCTAAAATACTTCACCGACTCTCTTGCCTTGCTGATTATGAAGAGTGTAATAAAACCGTGCTATGTGACAGATTTAGACAGCTGGCTCATTCATGAGAAGTTCACATTTTTGTCACCCACGTTGAATAAGGAAAGATTAGATGCTAAGGTCAATTTACAAAAATGGTTGTCAGGACATTTTTTAATTGTAAAACTTTTTGTGATGGAATTCAGGGAAAAGACTAAAGGCAGAAAGCAGCGGAGACAAAGAGCTGCTATTAACCTACAGATGCTACCACAGGGTTCATTTTAAGATTGGTCACACTGCTTAGCCAATGAAGTGTTCGTGTGACTATAAGGGACCACCCTTTTCTGGGGTGAGAGGGCAATTTGGTCTTCATGCTCATTTAATCCCAAGATGTCTTTCAATGGACTGTCAGTTGAATCTACATTGTGCAAAATTATGCATGCACTTTTTAATGCAGACCATTGTTCTCTGAGCACTTAACCAAGATTTCTCAACCAATTTCCATTTGGCATGAGGTCACTAGAAACCCAGGCAAACATATATGGAAGGCAAATGTAATTGTCTGTTCCTCGGAGCTGGAATGTGTGACACACAGAAATGCGAGTATCGGTTATGCTGTAATTTCAGATTTACCACTCACCAAATGAACACTGACTAATTTCAACAGGGGAAAAATTGTTGCATGTTGCTGCCCTGGAG
The DNA here is from genome assembly GCA_013397245.1 of Thryothorus ludovicianus. Taxonomy (NCBI): domain Eukaryota; kingdom Metazoa; phylum Chordata; class Aves; order Passeriformes; family Certhiidae; genus Thryothorus; species Thryothorus ludovicianus. The sequence goes on along the minus strand of VZTB01014394.1, from coordinate 707,776 downwards.
AGATGATTTTACTGGATGAAAGTGGTGAAAGTCTTTTAGATCTGTTTGGCTAAAGTGTTGTCAATCTTTGATGCATGAGCAGCTGTTTCTAAGGATCACAGGATGTGCACACTGGGACTGCTCTGCTTGCTTTCCTTAGGCAAGATTTTGTAAAAGCTGCAGTAGGTAGTTTGCAGGTAGTGCAAAGGAAATCTGATAGTTGGTATGTGGTGAACAAAGAAACTGCCAGCAGAACTGGAGATAAGAGGGCACCAGTTCTGCAGATACATCTAATTAATTAATACCTTAGAAAACTTACAGGATGTACACCACATTTATTGATACATTTACAAAGACCGGGTTTTCTGTTGGCTCTCCAAGGAACATTTAGAGCTGCATTTGGCAAGAACTGCTGTAGGTTTTGTACCAGTGACCCCGTGCACAGGCAGCACAGGGTGCCCCGTTCAGGGTGGCATCGACAGGGTCTGCCTGTGTGTCACCTCTTCCACTGTCCTGCTACAGTGAAAATCACTTTATGGACACTTTTAACACGTGCTGTAATTTTGATATGGTTGGTGGGCGTTTCCTTTTTTCTCATTCAGTGTAAATGAACACAAGTTGATGCAAGGGTACATTTCTAGATTAGGTCCACAACACATTAAAGTGTGTGTGCGTTTGCTCTCTCTTTCCCAGGCTTTCCAATTAAGTTGGTGAAAAATGTAACTTTAGTATTTTACAGGACATGGTAAAGCTGTCTCATCTAGGTGATGTCTATATTATAAAAATAAAATAAAATAATATAAATATGTAACATGAACCCAGTGCCCATCGTTAAATAAAATATATGATAAAAAGCAGACCTTCTAGGATGACTGGTTTTGAAGTATGCAAATATAATTTAATTATTAAACACTTGAAACAATCTTGATATTAAGCTGCGATAACCAGATTTTTGCATCTATGCTAGATAAAGAAATAACATTCTGTAATAGAGTTACATTGATGAAAGTGAAGGTTACAGTCTTACAATGAATTGCCTAGATAGGAATGCATTAAGCAGTTCTGAAATATTGTCTCACGATGGAGTTCAGTTTACCTTAGAAACTGTTACAACTGGATTTTATTAAGTCCAGCAGTTTATACAGCGATGTTTGGAAACTGCTTTCTCACTGCTATAATCAGATAGGTACAGGAAGGAGATTTCTGGGAGGTCAAAGAATCCATTAAGACATCAGGAAAGTCCTTGGACGAGAACGTGTTTTACAGTGGAATTGCTTCGTAAACTATTTCTCAGGAAGAAATAAATATTAAAAAAGATTCTACTCTCTGCAAAACCGTATTTGTGGTGGCGGCTGCGTGTGTATGTGTGCACATATTGGATATCGGGACGTCTGTGGAGACGTGCAGGAATATTTACACACATACAAGGGATTTTTCTGCACATTGGTGGATATTACACTTAAATTAATAAAGGAAATCAAATCACCGGTGTTTGCTGCAGGATAAGTCTTTCAAAAACGACAGGATTCAGAACAAATGCCCGTTGAAAGTGGAGTATCCAAACAGTCCCAGAAACTATACAATGTAGCTGGTCAGGTCCAGCAAATAGGATGTCATGTCTAGGATCTGATCGAGAATACCTGCCCTTGTCACTCTTCGGATGTTTCTATCCACTTGTTCACACTGGGGGCCGAGATAGCCTTTTTTACATAAGCACTTATTGGGCCTTACACAGACACCTCCATGTCGACAGGCTGGGTCACATTTTGCTGTGGGTGAAAAAACAGCGATTTTCTGATTTGTTTAGAACATCACAAACAAAAAAAAAAAAAAATATATATATATATACAGTACACATTCATTTAGAGCTTTTCTAAGCTTGTTGTGATAAAGCGTATAAATTAAAAACAACATGGAAAGAATGAAATATTAGGAGTGTTGAAAGCGTATTTTTTAAAAGTTTTAGAATATTAGGGGGAGGAAGTAATTTTGTAGATCTGTGAGGATGTCACCTGGGAAAGACTGACAAATAGCAGATTTTTTTTAAATGTTCAGTTGCCATATTCAGGTTTCACTTAGGAACCCCAGGCAAACTCCTTTGTGTTCTCAGAGTTCTGCAAAGCAGGCAACACCTGAGCAGTGCACTCCTTTGGCTCTTGAATCACTTAATGCTGGGACCAAAATTGAATTCTTATCAGAGAAAAAAGAGCCAGGGTATTTTTTCAACCATTTTTATCAGTTATATAAGTTTCAGAGTTTTCCTGTCTCTTTAGCGGATGCCTGACTATTTATCTATAGAGTACTAGGTTAATCAGCTTGCTTCAGTTTTTCAAATATAGCTCCTATTTTAAATTGTAGCAGTGTTAGCAAAATCAATAATCAATAACTTTAGTTGTGGAAGTATTATTTTCTGGGGTAATCACAGGACTGCCACATGTATATAATGTATATTATTTTTTTTTTTCAGGTGTTATGCTTCTTAACATAATCTACTGCAATGAACTTTAATATGGATTTATGAATATTTATAATACTCTATAGAAATGCAGGTTTTCTTGATTTTATCCAAGATTGTCTTAACTACATGAAAAGGAAACTCATACCTCATAAGGTAAATTTTCTTATTTANTTCCTGTCTCTTTAGCGGATGCCTGACTATTTATCTATAGAGTACTAGGTTAATCAGCTTGCTTCAGTTTTTCAAATATAGCTCCTATTTTAAATTGTAGCAGTGTTAGCAAAATCAATAATCAATAACTTTAGTTGTGGAAGTATTATCTTCTGGGGTAATTACAGGACTGTGACATATATATAGTGTATATAATATATATTTCTTTTTCTGCAGGTGTTATGCTTCTTAACGTAATCTATTGCAATGAACTTTAATATGGATTTATGAATATTTATAATACTCTATGGAAATGCAGGTTTTCTTGATTTTATCCAAGATTGTCTTAACTATATGAAAAGGAAACTCATACCTCATAAGGTAAATTTTCTTATTTAAACTATAATAGTAGCTTGAGGTTCAACTTAGAACATCACTATTACTTGTGGGATACAGGGAAGGAAGATCCTTAGTCTACATATTTTCTGTGGCTTTCTTGCTCATTGTGTCCATCAAATCATCTATCATAAAGCTGTGATTTTTTTAAAAATCCCAGATTATTCAAGACCCATTTATGTTCATGTTGGAGGCATTTTTATTTATAAGTTCCACTTGGACAAAGGCTGTAGAATGGGCCTCATTCTCTAAATGCAGGAAGGCTTGGATAAGTGAGGTCAATTGAAGTTGGGATATTTGGCCAGATTGCCTCATCCATTTCTCTGACCTGCCTTCGTTGCTGGGTTGTAGATGGTCAGCTCATGAATCTTTGCCAGTGATACTTTATTAGTGATCAATTTATTTCATTTCATTCCAAAGTGACTCCTGCTCATCATTAAAAACCTGGAGGTTGCTGAAATTTACACTTCAGCCTGTAAGGGACTTCATAGCTGACCCTGCTTCATCAGGGCCCTCCTAAGTGCCCTTCCAACCTGAATTATCCGTGATCCATCATGGGATCCTAGTTCTCCCTTAGCCCTTGCTATTTCTTTGAGTTCTACTGCCTCAGTATTAACACATCTTTGTGTGGGCATCTGGTCAAACTCGCTGACCAAACAGGCCCAGTCAGAGGACTCTGCTGAGGCTGAGGAATAAAATCTTTGTAGTGACATCTCCTGGTACCCAGGCTGGCTCTGGAACATCTGCACTGGCCAAAATGATGGAGCTCAGACAGAACCACAGCCTCTGAGACAGTGATGGCACAGCTGTGGCACTGCAGGCTCGTCCACCTCAGCCCTTGGCTGGCACACCTATCATCTTAGCTTGATCATAGTCACTTTTCCAAGTGACTTAAAAACTAAAGCAACAAGATAGGACTTGATAAAATCACTGGGATAATGGATCACAATAACATTGATTATTAGCTGCTTTGTCATATGTTGTACATAGAATTCTCTTTAACAAACTGGAGCCATTTCATTTAGTAGGATCAAAAGAAAAAATGTACCAAAACTAAAAAATCTGCATTAAATTAGTGAAGTGCAGAAGATGCAATGGAGACCTACAGTTCTGATTTTCCACCTTTCCTGACAAGTCACCTCTCTTTGACACTGACAGTGATAATACTGCAAGTGGAAGGTGAATGTCCAAACACAGGACATGTATTGACTGCATCTCCTTTCAGTTGGAAATCTTGGTGGAAAAAAAAAAGAATACTGTTGTCATGTATATGCTATCAATTGCCTTCTGCACTGGCTCACAATGCATTACATGTTTTAGTAGTTGCATTTGTCTAAAGACTTATTGTTCTCCTGCAGCTCATGAAATCAGTCTTTTTTAATGTCTTAGAACTGAAGGTCAATATATTGGTCAACATATGCTGAAAATTTCTCCAAGCAAATAATTAAAAGCCAATTATAACACGTCACTGCTTTTTTCACTTGTTGCTAAGAATCTATATACAAACCAGTTCTGCAGAACTCTCCTTCCCAGCCTTGATTACAGCAGCATTTTCCTGTGGGAGTGCAGTGCCCGTTCCGACAATGCCTTGAGCATTCAGATGTCAGTATCTGTGCAGGCTGAGCTGTTCTTTTGCATTCTTCAGGGACTAAAGGCCTGAATAAAACCAAGCAAAGAGTTAAAAGTCAGGATCAAGAAGAAAAATTTCCAGTTTTTGAGTTTTTCATTAAAGGCCTGATTTTCTTTTGTAGTACTATCAGTGGGAGAAATCATGAGATTTCTTTTTTCCTCAGAAAAGGCAGTAAGCTTAGAGATTATATGTTGCAGTACAGAAAAATACAGTGCAATTTGCAATTATTTCATGTAACTGCCTTCAGAGATCTTCCACAAGATTAAGCAATAGTCCTTGAGAATTCTTGAAGCCTGAACCTGCCAAAACCAGCTTGCTGAAGGCTTATCTTCGTAAAGCTGCCAGCTTATTGCAGGCTTCTTTGCATTTCTAGCTGATCTAGATTTCCCCTAAGAAAGAGGGAAGAGTAACCTGAACAAGTTTTGTGTCACACACTATGACATGTCATGTACATTTGCAGAAGTATTTCCATTGTCTACAAATTCAGTTTTAAACTGCCAGCTTTTTATTTCCACACTCCCATGAAATGATATTTGGATTGTGCATTCTGGGTGCTTATTTAAGCATCTGAACATCAGAAAGGACTTTTTCACTCTGAGAGCACAGATTGCCCAGAAAGTCGTGGAGTCTCCATCATTGGAGATACTGGAGAAGTTGTCTGGACATGTTCCTGGGAAATTGGCTGTGGCAGTCCCTGTTTGAGCAGGGGGTTAGACCAGGTGCCCTCCAGAGGTGCCTTCCAAACTCAGCCGTTCACCATCAGGTGATTCTGTGGAATGTATGCATAAAGGAAATTCTAGTTCAGCTGATTTAAAATATTTCTGAACTTGGATGTTTTTGTTAAGATGATAGGATCATCCAAAGGCTACAGGTTCCCAGTAGAGGTACCAGGTTTTGTCTCTGCTGTAGGTTTGGTTGCACAGGTACAAATTTGGAAAAGAATGTCAAGATCTCCCAAGTGATCTAATCAAGTAATTGAATAGGAACATCATGGAAAATTAAGTTAATTAGTGACAAAACCAAAATTACTCATTCCCAAGGAAATCGTCTTAACTACTGCCATACATACTAAGCTTGAAATTAGCAGGAAAAAGATTCTAATAGTTTCATGGAGAGCTTAGAGAAACTTTGGCTAAGTGTCCAGCTAGAATCCAAACAAACCAAAACAAAATTCTATGAATAGAATAGAATAGAATAGAATAGAATAGAATAGAATAGAATAGAATAGAATAGAATAGAATAGAATAGAATAGAATAGAACATTGTTCACTATACTGACATCAGTATTAACACCCTAATTGTATGCAAATAGCTGGAATAGCATCTTGTGCACTGATTACTCTGTCACATACTAAATTCCTAGACTGATACTCTTGTGCAGAGGAAAGTATAGTTTTTGGGGTCTGAGAAAGAATGGGTATGATGGAGGTGTGGAAAATAGTGACAGAAGAAAAAGAGGAGAAAAATTTGACATTCTTTTTTATCTCCCATTTCAACATCAGAAGAAACATCAAGAGAAAAAATTAGGCTAAAGAGAATAAAATTAACTAGCTGAACTCATGGCTACTAAGATATCAAAAGATATCTGAAGCCCATGTACTACTAGGATTTTAAATAGATATTTCTGTGCACAAGGGGGCCGTTCAAAGTAATAGGGTAAAAATAATTTTTAAAAAATAAGCATTCATACCTAAGTCCCTCACTAGCTGACTGGGCTTACATTTCCCCCTCCCATTTTGACATGCATTTTGTTAATGGTCCACTACAGGTTTTCTTGCATTTTTCCTTGAAACAGAGTAATACAGAGCAGGCCCACTGGTTTGTTTCAGCACAGCACTTTCTCTGCTCAGTCTTAATTACTACCATGATTATTTAAACATCCACACACAAGAACTGGTTCCCCAAAGTTGTTAAGGACAGAAAGAATGTGTAGATGCTTTAGTGTAGCATCAAGTCCTGATTTCCAAGGCATGTCTGAGAATCAGACTGTAAGTCCTGTATTATTTAAGGGCTTTGAAACATGTTTTGACACCTTTGGTGCAACATATTTGCAACCCTTTCGGTTTTACTGTTTACATATTTCCACAGCTGTCTTTTAAATAGAATGCATTATTTTTTTGACCTGTGAGGAATTCCAGTTCTGTAATGAGCAATGAGTGTATTACATATGATCTGGTTAAGAAAGTCCCTACGTTTAAAAAATGATAAACAATATTCACATGCAATGCTGTTTTGGAAATGGTTCTAGAAAATAATATGATTTTCAAGAATGACTTGTTCAGACTTAAAGTAAAAAGATCTATCTTCTAATTCCTACATCTGGAAGAAAAAAACTGCATTTGAAATTATTTCTGTAAAGGCAACTGCATAGGAAGCAACATTCTTTATCTATCCAAAGCTCATTTATTTCAAATTACTTTAAATGGGAGGCTTCTCTTTCTCTTGCTCAGCCTGAAGGACAGTACAGTGTTTAGCAGGAAACAACCTCATGCTCCTGGAGCATCTCTTGGAAAAGAGCTTCAGTGGAATATCTTTAGCAAAGAATTACCTTGTAAGCCACAAAGGTATTTAATTTGGAAAGACAATGATTTATTTTATTAATTGATGTGAAGCCTTTGTCTATGGTGGTGCTATAATATATGGTTCTTTTTGTATGCAATTAGGAAGACAGAAGTCACACTTTTTGGTGACACCCAGCTGAGCATGGCTGGTCACTTTTATGATTTAAAATTTTCTACCACTCTAAACTTGTGAATATAACCTTGCCTTTTACACTACCATCAATCAAGAGCTTGCACTCATCAGCCTTGGATAATATTTATTAATGGTGGGGTGGAGTAGAAACAAAGATGGAAAAAATTCTGGTTGGCAGGGTGCCTTAGGAGGAGAGGAATACAAATGCAGCTGCAGCGGAATCCTCGCGTGTGAGGAGCGCTGGTTTTGCCGAGCTGTGCTCTGGGAAAAGCCACAGCTCTTTCTCAGGATTCCATTGCTGCTCTGGGACCAACACGTACCGAGAGGAAGCCTCTGCCCCACAGTGCTCACACTTTGCATTCTTAGGGCTTGGAAGGGGAGCAAATGTTCAGGCTCTGCGCAAGTTGGAGTGAATCTCCCAAAGATAACGCAATTCCTGAAACTGACAGTTGGGACTTGATCTCTCCTGCACTTAGACAGGACCATGATTTTGTTTATATAACCAGTGCTTCACTGTGTATCCTGACATGGAAAATGGAGGGGAATAGAGGGAGCCACACTCTGGGCTGGAGAGAATTTTTTTCCTTGTATCCCTCAATCTATAAAACTCTAAAGGGTACAGCTTGATTACTCTTACAGTAAGCACTATTTGGCCCGCAGAAAGTCAGCCAAAAATGTAGCTGATAATGACTATTTATATGGTCTGTACAATTCTAGTTATCTTAAAGAGCTGTTCATATATACAGTACAGTACAGTATATCTTGCTTGTTAAAACAGGCTTTCATGAAACTGTATAACAACTCTAAATGTATGGAACATGGAGGAAAAGTTGTACTGGGGGCTGGGGCCTCGCTGGATCCCCTCGCTGACGTGAGCAGTGAGCTGGGAATTCTTGACTGTGCAATGTGTAAAGTAATTTTTGCTGCCTTACCATAGCTAGTAGAAGAAAGCAGCCTCCACTGTTTAGAGGCATATAAAAGTCCAACATGCTTTAATAGATTAAAACTCATCCTGGCATAGCTCAGGACTTCATACTTTCTTTAGTGCATCTCTTTGCAGCTCCACTAAACACAGAGTGATTTAATTGCTGTATGTGCTATCTGTAACTCAGATGTGCATAAATCAATGCAAATGGAGGGACAAACTCAGCAGTAAAACAATGATACTGAACAGAAAACAATTTCTCCACCAGGCTTTTGACACAATATCAAAAATTTCCACTTCCCTACTAAAGTGAAGAAAAAAAAAAGGCAGACAAAATTCCTGGATGTTCAGATTCAAACAAGAGACACTGCTGTAGAAATCTTTACACAAAATATATGGAATGTTATGCTTCAATTACCTGCACATAAGATTTAGGTATTAGAATGATTCTTAAGTATATAATCAACGTTTGTGCATTAGTTGTTGAGGTTTTTTCCTTTATAAGGGAAAATGTCAAGAAAAAATAATTTTGTTTCACTCCTTGTCATAACCTAAATTTACTACTTGTCATAGAATAAATATAGCATCTCTTCAGGTACAGCTTCTAAAATTAAAAAGTATACCTTTAGTCCTGGGAGAGATGCCAAAAGCTCGTTACTTGTCTCCAGATTTACTACATGGGAATAATGTGGAAAAAACTCATGGCTTTTAAGATTTAAACTCAGCAGCATATCAAATTTATTCTTATATGGTATACTTGTTCATGACCTCTAGTCTTAAGAAATTCTGTCATGTTTGAAAACTAGTCCCTAGTGAAGCCTGTATCAATGTTAATAGCTAAGAGGTCAATGCAACTGCTAAACAGTTTGTATTACTGTCAGGGTGGTCATGAAAACAACACCTGCTGCATGAGCACTTGGCAGCTGGGTCAACAGGCACTGTGGGAATTTATCAATTTAGGGGGCCACTTGCATAACACTTTGACTGATGAATTGGGAACGACTGGCTTACTGGGCTAAAGCTGCTCTATTATGTGTGACTTTCTTTAGGATGGCAGAGGCTTCCTGCGGGCTCCAGAAAATAAGCAAAAGATAAACTGAGCTGTTTTTTTTCCTTATAAAGCGATAAAAAGTGAGAACTCCTTAATAGCCAACACTAGAAAGATTTTAAGAAAAGGGGAAAAAAATATGAAACCAAAACAAAAACTTTTACAGTCAGTGAGCTGTGATGTGATTAAAAAAAAATCCTTAGGTTTTTCCACCGTGGTTACAAAGGAGTTTTTGTGAAGCACTTCTGTAAAGTGAAACTCTCTAGACTGGTCTTCGCAAAAAAGCTCTAATTTCTCTTTAGTGTCTCTTGTGGGAACAGTAACTGCACGTGGGTAGGTAAATGAGATAAGAACTTTGCATGCTCTGGCTAAACTAAACATCATTAGACATTAATTCTGGCTTTCCATTCCCTCAAATGACTTAAGGGATAGTAACTTTCTGAAGAGAAAGAAATCATATGGCCCACCTGGGTTGGTGAGGGCATTCACTGACAAAATTGGCTCCTTCTACAGAGAGTTTCCAGTAGGAGCTTTGGAGTTTATCTATAACCCATCAGAACTGAGTATCTTGATGCAGATTACTCTAAAACTCTGTGTTTGCATTTCCTCAGGAATTAAAGTCTCAAACAGAGCTTCACTTTCATAAATGCTTTCCTTCTGTCATACCACCAAACACTCCTGACTCATATTAGAAAACCAAATCAGTAATGGTTTTCTAAAGAGCCTGAACAGTGTCAAAATGAGGTATGACCTAGATATTGTCCCTTCGTGTCTGAAATCAGTCTGTTTGGAAACGCTCTCCGACAGCGGAAATCCCGGAAAGTGATGATGGAAAGGATGATAAGTGGAATTATATACTCTGGAGGGGCATGAAAGAGGAGTGAGATGGTTTGAATCAAGTTCAAGTTTCAATCCAAGGGGAAGCAGCTATTCCGGCTGCTGATAGGAAACACATTGAAACCCAGATCTATAAGGTGTTACAAGGAGAGGAAGAGGAAATCTTCTTCTGCGTGCAGGAGCACTTACTCAGGCTCTGCCCTCTCTCACAGAAATCACCTGCTGCTTTCAGTGAGCCGTCCTGGGCAAAACAATTACTCAGCCCCTTTGGAATCGCTGTATGGATGGTGGGAAACTCTTAAAGCTTCACACTTAAAACTTCACAGCACATCTTTCACAAGGAAAACTTCTGTGTTTTCTGTCATTTCTAGACACTTCTCTGGGTATCTTTCTTTTTATTTGTAATTTCCTTAGAAATTAAAGTGATCATATTACAAGTACTCTAAAAGAAGACTTACAAAGCCTCTTTATGGCTGTTCTTCCACCATCCAAAGTTTATTTTCTTACTTCTTGGTCTAGTAATAATGTTTAACTTACAGACTGTATGGACCTATCAACAGATCTTATTTAAATGTTCATTTTCACAGTTGATTTTCTCCTCTCATCATGCTAGAAAAATGACTACTTTTTCTTTCCTAATGGGTTTGTCTCCTATTTTCTCTGTTATTGACTAACTGGAATCTTTTGACCTCTGTACATTTCCTACATCACTGTTCACTAAGTTGTTTTTTCTTTTCAGTTCATCAATACTTTTGTGATTGATATTAACGTGTTTTTTTTTAAAAACAGAAAACATGACAGAAAAGTTATGATACAGAAAGTAGAAAACTAGAAAATAAAGAGGTTTTGGGTTTTGGCCACAAAAACATTTATAAAATTATAGCATTTGCATCGATCTTCAGGATATCTGACTGACTCTACCTTTTAGTTGAGAAGAACATAAGTCTTTCTCCCTATATTTCCTCACTAGTTCCAATCCCTGGAAAGTAGTGGAAATGGGGTTTTTTTTTATAATCATCAAACAATGTTCAGAGACAATTTTAACTTAAGAACTTCTCTTAACTGCCAGTTTAACTAATGTGCCCAGTGTTGGTTTTATGTGCCTGTAATTTTTAATGTTTCCCTCATCTCCTCCATCCTCAAAGCTTAAGATGCATTGGCTACACTCATTTCTTTATGGGATTTTTGGTGATGTGTAGCATACCTATATTTTGCAGCACTTCACATACTTAGGGCTTCTTTTAAGTCACTTCATTGTCTGTGAGCTCTCAGGCACTAATGTATCATTATAACAACCTTTTTGCAAAGAGAAGGATTATTTCACTTGGTGCTTTTAGTGGGAGTCTAGTTATTGATATATAGTATTTGGAAGAACTGAATAAAAATTTTACTGTGATACTGGAACACTGTATTTCAAACTGCTTTGATAATTGTGGGACTCAGAACTTCTGTCTTGATCATGTTTATCAATTTGTCATATATCACCTCAGTTTAACACCTCATTCCTTTTACATTTGAAGGATTGTTTTAGGATGGGACTTTCCCATTGCTGAGTATTGAAGACTAATGCAAAGGATTAATTCTCTGGATTACCCTCATCTGGTCTTCTAATATTTTAACCTGCCCACTTAATTTGATTCTTTTTTTCTATATCCAAGTAGGAGATTTCTGTCTTAAGCTACATTTGAGACAAGAAAAATAGAAGTCATAGTTATGTTTGAGAACAACTTTGATTCTGCAGTAGTTTTCTACAAGACAAAAGGACATGGCCTCAAGCTATGGCTTTTTTTAGACACCAGGAAGAATTTTTTCAGTGAAAGAGTTTTTAAGCATTGGAATGGAAGTGGTGGAGTCAATGGAATCACTATCCCTGGAGGTGTCCAAGAAACACCTGGGCATGGCACTCAGTGCTCTGGTTTAGTTGACAAGGTAATGATCTGTCAAAGGCTGGACTTGCTGATCTTGGAGGTCTTTTCCACCCTTAATGTTTTTATAACACTAAAAAGATCAAAAGATATCAAATCCTGCACCTTCATGTAATGTTTATTTTTTAAAATAAAAGAATTATTTTTAAAGCTTGCTGCAGCTTACAAATGACCACTAGCAGAAGAAGGTTGTGTTTGCATGGAATTATTAATTTCCAGCAAGGGGCTACTGCAAGGAATTATAATTTTATTCTTCTACGCTGCCTCAGGTATGGAAGATTCTCTTTGCAAATTAACAGGTCTGCCAGGGGCCACCTCTCAGAGGGGTTTTTAATAAGTAATGAATTTCAATGACATGACAAATCAATAGTTTGATGATTTTATTTTTACCTGCTACTCATAGTCCACCTGTAGCATCTTTGTGTTCTACAAAGCTTAGTGTGGTAGAGTTTATGTGAATATTCATTGTATTGGTGTGGTGCACACCATGAGGAAAAGCAACAAAATATTAACATGGAAAAGAATATTATCTTGTTCCTAAAACTTTACATGAACATTTACCAAAGCCATGGAATTTTCAAATTGTTTACACGGGTGGTATGAACTCAGCACAGAATGGTAAATACATCTGCAGTGCTCTATTGTGGAAGTCACTCATTGTCCTTCCCTTAAAATCTGCAATGCTGTGAGACCAAAAAACAACAAAACTCAAAACTTTGCCTGAATGAAAATTATCCCACGTTTCTGAGGAGTGTTACCAAAAACTACATCCCTTTGCCACAGTCTGTTTAATTTCAGCTGTGTGCCAATTTACAAAAGTATTTTATAGTTTTCTGGTTACTTTCACCAGTAAGCAAACACAGTCTTGACCCTTTTCCATGCATGAAAACAGCCAACCGTGAGTGCAGCAATGGGAGGTCTGGCCTTTCAGGTATGTCAGCTGAAGACCACCCTACTGGAAGAGGTAACAAGAACAAAAAGCTGAGGTCAAACAAGGCAGCCCCATGTAATTAGATACTAATAGTGGATTTAGGGTGTAAAATTCACTTAAAACCATACACCAACAGACTAAACAATCCCAGGAAGAATGGCAAGTTTTGTTCTAAAAAATGTTTTCAATACCAGAAAGCATAAATAAAACATACATAATAACCTTGACTGACAGACTGCACCAACCTGCAGAAACATCTGCTTCCAAATTATTTGCTGTAGTTTTGGGATAGTACAATTACAAAACACTGAAACTCCACTACCACTGAAACTCTACCGTGACTTGTAGTACAGTGTTCATCCAATGTCATGATTTTCTATTTGTATTCCCTTGTTAGCCCACTAACAATGTTTAGAATTTAAGTCTGACAAGAAAATAAATTCCTCCCTTAACAGCAAAGCCAAAAATGGAAGTCTAAGTGTATCTGATACTCATGGAAGAACATGCAGAAGTATATGCTGAACAAATAGGCAGCTGCTTTTGCAGGGTATGATGGGGTCAAAGTAATTATACAACAAACTTCATTTCTGTTGGCACTCTCACTTTGTGTTGATTCTGATACTTTTGCAGCATAGATGTGCTATTTTACAAGTCAGAACTTGGTCTGATAGAGCAGCAAGATCCATCATGAAGAACATGGTATTCCCCCAGATAAAGTATCCATTTGCTAGTCATCAGCTCTTATTGCTGCTGGGGCCCCTGGGTCATGCTGGGAACTGGCTTTTTGCAGTCCTTCCAGATTCCTTAATATTTTCATACCTCCAGTTGCTCTGCAAAGATCATGCCTTGAGTTAACTTTGGTTTGGTAATTTTCATTTATCCTCATTTTACAACTGGGAAGTTAGTCTAAATAATTAGACCAATCCTATTAATTCCATGTCTTAGAAATCAGAAATTGAGTGGGATTTATAAGTTCCTTAAGAACTGTTAAAGAATTTTGTGTATTTCTACCACAGTCCAAGGAGAGAGGATTTCCCTCCTTGGTGCTCCAAGCCTGCCCAGGGAGAGACAGGTAATGGGTATGAAAGGATGTTGAATATTAGTGAGCAGTGACAAGTCACACCTAGTGAGAACTGAGTCCTCTCTATTATTGTCCATTGGTGGTATCTTCTGTACAACAGGAGAGATGTTTGGGATACCCTGAACGAGTCCCTCAGTGCTTACTTATGGCCAAACTGACACTGCCTAGGACTGCAAAGTTATTTTCTGTTCTTGCTTTTTAGTACACAGAACAGGTATTGTCACACAGCACTGATCTTTGGAGCCAGCTCCTCTTGTGCACTCACCACAGTAGCAGGTGAGAAAGCAGCAGCACTGGGGAGAATTCCAGCATCTGCCCTCCACTGATGCTGCATAACTTCTTGTGGTAGTTACAAATCATTGGGCTTCAGAACTACCAGGAGCATCTTTTACCAGTCCAAATGGTTCCACATTAGGTAGGTCTACTCCTCTATGAAAACATGCAAGGAATACATATCTAGGTGGGAAAGTGGGCAGCTTTCAGCACAATGCCAAAGTGTAAAATTTCCCAGAAGTTAGTGCTGGTTACCCCTCTGTTCTGATATTTGTTTCCTACCAGAGAGTGAATCTATTCTGCTTGCTGCTGCTGGAACATTTGCTTTTAGGGAGCCCCCTGCATTGAGAATTTTCCTTTTCATTGAACATCAGTATTGCACAATTCAGCCACATGAAGAGAACTGCAGTAACCTTGTGGTTTTTAACCTATTGAATGAAGGCTGATCCCAAAGAGAAGTGCAATACTCACCTTTTTGGGTCAACGATCTTGTAGAGTTTTCCACTGTGAGGCTGTGTCATACTTTTACTGCTTGATAATATGTAAATTTCACCTGATAGGGAGAACAATGCAATAAATTACTTCTTCTTTCCTAAGATGTTAAATACATGACTTTTGTGATCTGGTTGTATTTGCCAAATGAGACTAAAAAAACTTCAGAAGAAACACTGAAATATACAACAGAATAATTTGCTATTTAAAAATTTATTTAAACACTTTCCCCACATTGATGCTAAAATGTGAAAAATATTCTTTCATATAGTATAGAATTTATTAAAAAAAATTAAACTGGTGAGGGGGGGTCAGTCTGCTCATGCAATATCTTTGCCTCTTAATTCTGTAATGCTAGAAATAAAAGCAAGTATTTTATACATTGTGTCATAGTGAGTGCCACAGCTCACATCATGTGAGACACAATAAGGACTTTTTCCCCTTCCAGCAACACATTCCCCTCTCAGTTCTTTCTACAAGGCTGCTGAGGTGTAGCTGAGAGCAGTGTAGACAGCTTTGGCAAAGGACAGTTAGCCTTCTTTTTAAACATTTACTGTAATTATGAATACTTCAGCAGGATTTACTGATAAGCCTTATAATTTAAGAACAATTCTTTTAGTATTTACCTAATTCATCTTCTCCAAATCCCAAGACAGGGCCTGAAAAGAAACCTCTACATGAGCCAGTGTTGCCAAGACAGAGCGGTTTCTCTTGCCACTGTTTGGTTGCAGGACTCTGTTGCAGCGTTAAAAAATTTCTACATTCAAAAACACACAAAAAAATGTTATATGACATTTTGAACAGGGAGTTTTCATTGTCCAGATAAATAAGTAAACACTTGCTGCAAGTAGCTTCATAGATACATCTGTGCAGTTCCTTGCCTTACGATTTCCTGTGCTTTTTTCCAAGGATTAGGTATGCTCTGGATGTCACCATTCATTAGAATGCTGAGCTATTTTATTCCCAGATCTAGAATCTAATCTGCCTTACCATGCTGCTGAACTGGCAAAGTGACACAATATACAAGGTTGTTGGTGGACCAAACAGAGTTGACATGCATTTTAGTTTCAGAGGGAGCTGTACAGAACGTACCCGTTGCGGTCTCCAAACACGTAACTTCCATAGAGCCTCTCCGACTGGCAGCCCCGGTACACAAATCCACCAACCAGGGACCCACTGCTAAATGGTTTGAATTCCAGAAGTGAGGGCTCACTCTCTGAAAAGGAACTACCGTAGCATTAGATCACACGCGTTTTCATATTGATTTAGGAAATATGAAATTTAGCATTTAGGAAAATGTTACCGCTTCAAGGAAAGATTAATTCCATTTAAATGTTCCCCAGAATCCAAGATGTATTGCCAGAAATGAAATGTTAAAAGAAAACCAGAAAATGACAACAAATTCTGTTTGTGAAACAATCCCTTAGAAGTTTCAAAAGGAGAGGCTATAATTGCTTTCTTCCATTTGCACAAGCTGGGAGAATAAAACTACATAAAGATTAGGCTGGCCTTCCCTTGAAATCAGTGTGATTACTGTTATTAATTCCTACATGTCAATCCAGTCTGCAGACTGGATCTCCTGAACTTCAGGAACAAAATAACCCCCATTCACTGTAGAGTCCAGTGCAGAAATTCCAACGATTTTCAGTAGAATTAGTTTTGAAATTCTTTCAGTGGTTTGAAAAACTTTCTAAATCACAGTTTTAAACATGGTGTGTGTGTTATATCCCATAAAACACTACTATTACTGGCTGTATCTTCTCATGGTAATTTATTTTATACTGCTGTAGTATAGTTGCAATTCCAATATTTTTTTTTCCTTTTTTATTTCACAAAACCACAGAGTTTAGTCCTATCAAACAATTCTTCAAGGAAGTTTCAGTGTACACGTTCCTGTTCATGCAATCAAATACTGCTTAGGGTAAAAGTAGGCTTCATTTGACATGCTAGCTGCATAATTTTTTAAAAAGCCACAGCCAGCAGACCATCTTTTAATAGGAATTTTTTTTTTGTCAGAGGTCTATCTGCAAGTTTTTGATAAACGCATTTCCCAGATTGTTCTATGTTAGTTAGAGCTGAAATTTTATGGAGGAGAAAAGGATGATGAACTCTTTTTATTGAAGCCATTGACCCACAGCCTAGTATTAATATTGGCAAGCTGCTCTGGGTAGACACAATATTGCTTAGTTTACTCTGCAATAAGGATGCAGTCAAAATTCCATTGGAGCAGTGGTTAACCAAATATTATTCTTTGGTTTGGCTTTTATAAAATGGACACGGAAAATCCATGCAATAATTGAAGTAGTACAATTGCATTATGCTATTGTGTACTGTTGTGCCAGCCAGCACAGCTGCTTTGCTTTTAAGGGAAGTAAGGTGGGAGAACCTAGGGATGTGATGAGAAAGGGAAATGCTGCATTCCAGGACACAGGCCACTTCTCAATGCCTTTATACACCGTTGGCATTTATCACATGTTACCATCAGGAATTTACAGGCTGCTGAATGGGCAGTCGAGGCAGGTGGATAGCTCAGAGGAAGTGTCTGAGCTTGCCTGAACTAGCAAGGGATCTTGGTGAGCATCAGAGTTAAACATCAAACTGAAATTGTGACTGGCAATCATACTGATCCAGAGAGAGCATGAAGCACTTTAATATCTTAAAGTCCCTAATTGAGTGTATTTATCTTTTTGTAATCTAATCTAAACTAGTCATTTATTATGAAGTAGTAGCATAGTGCCTTTTTCTAAGTTTTTTATTTTTAGTAACATTTAAACAGAACTCAGTCATTTCCCTGTTTGGTTGTGGTCTGTTGTTGTCTATCTCACTTTTTCCCTTATAAGAGGCACATTACATGAGGTTTCCATTCTCTGTCTTAAAAGGTTATTTGTGAAAGACTAAGTATACATTTTCATCATTTCCTGATATTCCAAAATATTCTTTTTATGAGCCAAAATATGCAGCAACAGTGAGATCTTTGACAGACTAGCAACTGTCAAATTTGTTAAATCTTATTTACATGATATTCAACACCAACAAGAATGAAGTTGAGTCATTTCAATTTGGTTTTGGCCTGCATCTTTTATCCGCTTCTACATCGAAGTTTTCTCTTCAAAAGATAGAACTTTTCCTTTCTATCTCAGACAAGTTGTCTATCTATGCTGTAAGTTTCCTGTCATGGCTATAAATAAAGGCCTTTACATATTCTATTCTGCTTTCTGATTATTATTCCATGGAAATAGAACCTGTTGCCAGCAGCTTTACCCTGGATAGAACTTACCATAGTCTTTGCCCTTTATTATTTGTAAGATCCTTGCTGAAGATCTGTTCTTTCCATTTGAATCCGAACAAAGTATAGTTAAATTGATGTTTACATCTGTAGGGTGCCGGTCCACAGCACACCTTTAAAACAACAAAAAAAAGAGAAAATCCATGAGAAAGGTGAGTTCATGACATATAGTTACCAATACAAAGCATTGCATTTTAAAGTGGTGTTGTTTCTTTGTGGTGCCTATTCATTTGAGGGGCATATTTCATATTGAGCCAAAATACCTTAGAAATGTGTTAGATTTATACACAGGAGATAATGCAACTTTCCCATTCCTACACCATTTCTATGTAATGTGAAATAAAACTGTTTTTCCCTAGTGAAATAATGTAGTCTGCACTATAGAACCTGAAAAGTGTAGTGCCTTAAGCTAAATGAACTTATATGGTGTAGGAATTTTGGACTGTTAAAAAGTCCAAGAATCAAGTCCTTATCTGAACAACTTGACCTTCTGATTTTTTTCAAACCATGACTTTAAATGTCACTTCAGTACTACCACCCACCTAATTTGCTGAATTATGTGTTGTTTAGTTAAAGCATTGTTCCCCTCCTCGCTATTGTTTAGATATCACCAGATGTTCTCATTTTTTTTCCACGTGCCTTTTTCTCCCAGTCAAGATTCTCATCTCAGCTGTACTTTACCAACTCCCTGCTTTAAGCTCTTTCCTTTCACAAAGGTAGTAATTTTATTACTAAAAATCTTGTACTTTTCTTTCTGTCATTTTGGTCTTGACTTGTAGTAGTTGTGCATGCTCTTCTCTTTCCCCTCTGCCAATGTACATTTGTTTCTAACTGTGACATATGTGTGGAGGTGGAGGAGTGGAAGATTCAAAAAGTTCATGAGCGCTTTTGTTATTGAAATATTGCTGCCTGACTGTATTAAAAACAAAAAGCCTGGTTGAAAACAGTGTCTTCTCCAGAGTAATTTCAGTTCAGTTGAAACTCACCGGCCTGGATTGTGGAGTCCATGTGCAAAAATCTCAGGAGGTTGGTTTGTGCTGTTGAAGTGTGGGTTGCTCCGTGGGATGGAGTAGGGGACATTGCACAGGTCAGTGTTGACATCGAGGCGCAAGACAGAACCTGTGAAATCACTGAGAAAGTTGGAGGGTAAAATAATTGGGTTTTTTAAAGTATCTTACTGGTAGATTTAATCCATACAATACTAGAGTGAAGCAGCAAAATAAACAACCCACTTTACTGATTAATCACATAGAGATTGATTTCGTGGTGGATGCAAGAAGAGTAGCAGAGCCTTTCAAAGATTCAGTTTGGGAAGCATCTTGCCCTGTTATGTGCAGACTACAATGCCTCTGACCATGTTGTTGGGAAGCAACTTGATCATAAGAACAACTTTCCAAACATCAGAATTGTTTAGGGCCTCAAATATAAGGCTACTAGCTCTTTTATACTGTGTGTCATCTATAGTAACTATGGATATAATGACTTTGTAATTACAAAGTGCTTTTTGCTCACATTTCGGAGCCTACTCTTGAATTCAACAATTTCTAGTCACAATACAGTCTGAAGACTAATTATAAAGAAAGTGAGAAAAAAATTCTATTGTTTGATTGGAGATGTTGATACTTTTTTAATCAGGATTCAGAACTTTCTCATTATATGAAACAGGAGAAACTAAAATGTTTTAACTTACATTTGTGATTGTGATGGAGGAAAGGAGAAGGAGAAGAAGAGCACTAAAACTCTTTTCATAAACATGAAAATATGTGATGTTTAAATTAATTCCATTCCATTAATTTAAAACCAAGTACTACAATTGCCCTCTGGTCTGGGTTTTGAGTATATCCTTAAAAAATACTTTAAAAACCACAAGAGCACCTGCAATTCTGCTGAGCCAAAGAGGCCTTTGAGCACAATAATAAAAGTCTACCCACTGGTAGTTTTTGTACCTTAAACCATCCATCTCCTCCATGTCATCTAGAGTGATCATGCCATCTCCAAGAAAAATGTATAGGAAACCATCTGGGCCAAACAGCAGCTGTCCTCCTAGATGTTTTCGATGTAGCTCTGCTACTTCTAAAAACACTCTTGCTGTCCTCATGTCAACTTGGTGTGGATTTTTCCTGCAAGTTAAAGATATGAACACAGTTTTTCCAGTTCACGATCATTCTTATTCTTTCTGAAACTACACTTGACTCATTCAAATTATACTTTGAGGTGTGGATGTTGTAGCTTGGTGGAAAAATGCCTAACAGTTATTTCTGAGAAATTTCAATTTTCTAGCATTCACAAACAATTACTATGCTGCCTATAGACAATAAGTAGGAAGTAATTATAATTAAAAAATGACAGGATAACTGAAAAAAAGTCTTTAAAAGAAAAAAAAACAAACCAGTGTACTTATCGTCATTTCAAACTATTTGAAATAAAATCCACAATAGTTTTTCTGCAGGTGCCCAAGTTTCTACATTGTAAACCTCGTATTCATTTTAGAAATCAGAAATACTGAAGTGCAGAGGTTGCTGAGAAATACAGAGTTTGTTAATTTTAGACTTCTACTGATACCTGGATACTGTGTACTCTACGACCCTAAGGATGTGGTCATGAGGTCCAATAGCCCACCGTTCTTGGTTGGTGGTATAAGACACATACAGCTTTCCATTTTTCTTGTAATTGGGGTGGAATGCAAGGCTTAACAGTCCTCTTTCATCTCCTCCCTGCAGTCAAATGAAAAACACAAAGAATTGTGAAGTTAATTATGTTCTTTATTGTGTTTCAGCTGGAACTCAAAAAAAAAAAAAGTTTCTTTCTTGTGGATAATCTTTGCCCAAACTCTTTTATTTCTTTCCTGACTACTGCACAAAAAGGATTATAAAACATTTCACTTTGGGGAAGTCTTTAAGAGTTAGAACAAGACAATTGCCTTATGTAGTTATCTATGCACAAGTCTGTTACGCCACTTTTGTGGAGTGATTTGTGTCTGTAATCTTTGGGAAGCCATGAAGACAAGTTTAAGTGCTGTGAAGGATTCTTTGCTGGGTTACTAGGTTGCTTGTAATTCGTAGAAGACGAATAAAAAGGTCTATAATCAGCAGTCACTTCTAATCCAAGTATCCAAAACCTAAAACACAGTGCTGGCTGCCAACTCCCACTGTCTTGGCAATATGTTTAGAAAACAGTTAAATTGCTTGTGTAATATGTAAACCTTTGTTTTACCCTGGAGGCAGCAACATCAGTTGTCACAACTATGGTGGTCTGTTCATCATAGCTGGTGTACTGTAGGTAATAAGCAGCCTTGGTCTGTGTGCAGAGAAACCATAGTTTTACATGTGGTCCTTCACTGGAAAGGTTTTTTGTTATTTTTTTAGGATAAAAATAGAAAAATCTCAGAGCAACTTTCTTTTGTTATTATGTTTGCCATGAAGATTAGTACAGTTATATGTTAAGCATCCAATCCATGTAACGTACTGTGACTGTGCAAATACCCTGTGAACTTAAACAGAGGGCTGTTTTCTTTTTGGGCTACTAAAAAGCTTCTAAAAATGTAGGTAGTATTGCTATGCCTAAAACGGTATTTGTATAAATGAAGAATAAAACTTATATTCATTTGTTGCTCTTGAGGCAATACAGGGAGTGAAGCTGAGGCACGGAAATACACATGGCACATAGTTAACAATTCAAATTCAATTAATATATGTGATTATTCACAAAGTGAGAGATGTCCTGGGGTTTGTTTCAGGACTTGCCAGTCCTTCAAAACTAGAACCAGTGACTCTGTTGTAGATTCTAGTGCTCCAGCTCTGCACCCATAAGGAGACAAGGTTTTGCAACTCTAACCACACCCAAGATAAGTAGTTATGAAATGTGAAATTATAAAAGAGAATGAAGCTTTAAAATGTATTTGCACTTCAGAGTGATGGATGGGCCTGTCTCCTGTTGAAAGTCATCCCACAAAGGGCCTAATTGGGAAAGTGCACAGCTTTAATTTATTTTAATTCAACATGATTGCCGTACTTCCTTTTTAATCACAACCACCTAAGAGAAACCTGAGTCAGAAACGGAGATGTAAATAGGTCAAGAGATTTCCATACAAACAGATTTGTACAATGAAATCTGGATCCTGCTAATTTACAGGCAGACAAAATTTGCTAGTTTGTTTGCTATAAAAATTTAGTTTCAGGGGGTTATCAGAGAGGTTAGTTTTGAAAGTCTTGTTAGAGCTGCCAAATCAGTTGCAGTCATCGTGGATGAAGGGACTGCCAATCCAGCTCTTTCTCCCTTATGAGCCAAAAATAATTCTGCAGCTGAGTCTGAACTGATTTTAGATATTATTGTTTGAGTTTCTAAGAGTTTTGACCAAGTTGCTCTGATAAAGTCTGAAGCTAAGGGAGGCAAATCAGTTGCTTTGGGAACAGGAAGGCATATTTCAAAGATTCCTGATGAATGATTCTATCTGTTGTGCCCAGACAAAGACAGTCCTATTTCTTCTCCTGAGAGATGAGTTCAACTCATTTAAGGGCCCAGGAATGTCAGTGAGTCACACTAGGTCTGGCATGCAAGGTGAGTTATTGAAAGTATTAGTAAGAAAAGATCTTTTTGTTACGAAGATTTTATTTAGTGCTCGATGCCATGGCAGCCATCTCAGTGTGAAAGCAAAGTTCTTGAAAGCGTAAACAGGTGAAAATTAAATTAGGAGCTTTTAATGAAGTACACATGAAGCAAGAATTTGAAAAATGAATAAAACACGAGACCTGCAAGGTAGTAACTATGACAAGTGGCATTCGTAGGATCAGGCTGTGAGTTTTACTCATTGCTCTCTTGCATGATTGTTAGAGAGCAGTGTATCACTTTGTAGATTGTTTCTATTGCTTCTTGAAAAGTCACACTGCTCTTTTTCAAAGCCAGAGAGACACATTTTGTTCTAAAAAGTCTATTTACTAATGCAGTTAATAAAAACTTTGTGAATATCCCTCCAAGACACTGAAATCAGTGCAGCATCAAGCCATTAGCTGGCTCATGTTCAGCTAGAAATCCAGATGAGTTTTTCCATATTTAGTTTTCCTGGTTTTGGAAACTGATTCTTCATGTATATTTTCACCTTTATCACTAACTGGCAAACCTGTTCTTTCCAACCAAATCTCTGCCACAACTTCCATAGCTTTTGAAATGCCTTCTATATGCCAGAAAGTATATAGTTTTCCGTAGTGTTGTCTCATATGCTGTGTGGTAAATGGAGGGATATCCAGTAAAATCCCTTAGGAGTAGTAATTTTAGTACTATCAAACTGAATAATTATGTACAAAATCTCAGATTTTCTCCATAGAATATTCCTCACTTTAATTTTTTTTTAATCAATGGACTTTGGAAGTGAAACCAGCAGTCTTTCCTTTGCATACCGTGTGTCAAATATCTATATCTTTTCCTTGGCAGCTTAAAAGGTGATTGACATCCTTTTATTTAAAAGTTTCCCTTTAGATGAAACCAGTACCAACAAACTGTAGATGACAAAGCAGCGTGTATGAGATTCTGCACTGCACTATTTGATGGAATAACCATTAATGTTTGTCAGTTGTATAAGGAAGGGCAAGAAGAATGAGACAAATCTTTGTATTCCATTGGGATGTCTGTTGAAGACAAAGAATGATAGTTGGCTGAAATGAGTATTAATTACTTAAACATACTGTGGAGTGGGGCCAATGTGAAATTTGTGTCCTAACTAAATCTGGCAGCTCCCACTCTCGATGTCTGCCTGTGCAGAATGCTCCTCTCTCCTGTTCGTGGCTGTGACACCTTCTGCACCAATAATACACTTTTTTTCAAAACTGATTTCCTTGGGCCGGGAACCTTGGACCTTTAAGCCCCAGTTTAAGGCCACAGCCATGAAAATAATTTAGTCAGAATTCCATAAAGTCAGTACAAAGCCAAGTAAACATTAAAACAAAGTGCTTCTATATTTTTCATTTTTAAAGGGCTGTTTAGCTACATTATGTCAGTTCTGAAAGTATATTGCAGCAGTATGTGTTCTCAACTGAAGGCTATTTTTGATACTTCTTTTTGTGTTGTGAGTTCTGCTACAATATATTTACACTTGTAAAAATGTTAAACAAGTGCACAAAAGGATCCACTTTGTATTTTGACCTAACACTAAGAGTAAGTAATGTGCATGTGAATACTGATTTTTATAGAATGGTGCTATTTTCATGTAACCACTCCTTAGAAGTGGGCTCTGGTTCCAATTTGCGTGCTCTCAAATGTACTCTGGTATACCTCTGATATTATAGACAGAAGTTTTATTATATTATTTGGATATTCTACTCTTTCTATAATACAGAAACATATGCTGCACTTATTTTTAAGACATGCTGCCATTTAATTATGTCAATATATGTGTTATTACATATAGTAAATACAGGGAAATATACAAGAATGCTTGAACTGGTATTTTAAATAATTTAATTTTAAATAGATCATATTGTAAGTATGACCCTTAATTACGTATCCTTAGTAGTAATTAATGCTAGTAAGCAAAACCAGACATGACCATTTATTTCCATTACTCCGTGTGGCTTAATAGTAAACAATGTAGGGAGCATATTTCAAGTTTTCCTTTAGAATTGATTTTGAAATGCACTCTTTATATAAGACTTATAAAATAATGGTATTTATACTTAACAGTACTATGATGATGTGTATATGTATATGGTATATAATGGAATTTATACTTGACATTTTTGTCTGGACTAACTCTCATCATGGAATAAGAGTAAGAACCTTTTTTAAAAGAAGTTGTGCTTAAAATATGCAAATTCAACACTGACTTAATGTTTTAACTCTAATATCTTTATGTCTTTTTATTCACCTATTCTTATAGCGCAAATGCTGGGTTTAGTTGTTGAAGTAATATAATCACCTTCAATTTAGTTTATTTCCTATGTAATAAATTGCATAACCAATATGCCTTACCAAATGTTTGATCTTAAGGAGTTTTATTTGTAAAAAACATGGGTGAAGGGTAAAACCTCTTATCAGGCAGCACCATCTGAACTCTTCAGAGCGAGGTTGAGGAGGGCTGAAGATCAGTGTCAGGTGTTCTTCTCAGTGGGAAGTGTTTGCTTAATTGCCATGTTTTGGAAATTTGGCCCCAGCACAGGACACTAAGGTGACTCCAGCAGAAGCAGAAGCCTCCAAGGTCTGCTGCAGGGGTACACCCTGCCCTTCAGGCTGCACCACCCATTCTGAGCTCCACAAGAGGGAACTGCCCCTGACTGGGGCAGCAAACACAGAATAAAGGAGCTGAAGTTGTCCGGGCTGCAGGCACGCTGCAGGAGCAGAGCTCCTGTGAGACCTCTTGGGTGTTGAGGACTCCAGTGCTTTGCTATCTGTGGGGCCTGAGGCCTCTGGCAAGGGAAGGATTTGTAACATAAGACATTTACCTTAGGGGAAAATAATTACACTGATGTCATGGCTCACTATGGTCTACATATTAGACCCTATCTCCAAAGCGTTTCCTTTTTCCTCTTGTGTTGCAGAGCTTCACTTTGTTCCTTGTTTATAAAGGGCTTTGTAGTTATCTAAGGATTTTTTAAAAACATTTTCATTATTTTTTACTGATTTCAACAAATGCACTATTTTAATACTTGACTTTAAAATAACTTTAGGTAAAGGAACACTTTGCAATTAATTTTATACATGAGAAATACTTAAAGGGCTGTAATCTGACTTTAAATTTAAGCACAAAACCTACTGAAGTTAGAGATGCTTTTTATTCAGTTAGGTGCAGGGCAGGATTTAGCTGAAAATGGCCAAAGTGCATCATCCATCACAAAGTTTTCTGTTCTGATGTTTGATAGCACTCAAACTTAAACCCTAGTTCTTTCTGTCTTCTTATTTCTGTGTTGCAGCAAAGACAAAATTTTGACATGAGGGGATCATATTTTTCTTTTCCTTACCTTCACAGTCCTTTGAAGATACCAGTCACTAAATGCAGGACCTTTCACTTCTAGTCCTAGTCCTCTGTACTTATTTTTTTTTAATTCCTTAACTCCAGATTTTGCTGTTCTGCTGGGCAAGTCTTTAGTTTAATCCAAATGACAATCCTCGTCCCCTGATAATACAATTCTTCCTTCCCGTCCTCCTAAAGAAAGTACATGAAACTCATAAATGCAGATGCCAACCCAACATAAACCCACAGCCTGCCTCCTTCACACTCTTCTGGTACAAGAGGAATCCTGCTTTCACAACTCTCCCAGTTATTGGTTGGGAGCACCTGAGAGCTTTGAGACTGCCCAGAGCCAGCCAATAATTGAGAGGTTTTGGGCAGAGTGACGTACGGCTGCGAGTGTGCTTGCAAGGAGGTGGCCATGAGCCCATGTGAGGTCTGCATCTGGACTGAGAAACTTTATGTACTGCACTGCTTTAGGAGAATTGGAATAACAGAAGACAGTGGAAATCAGTCCCGGAAGAGGGAGATTCAAATAAAGACCAGATGATTATTGCATTCAGTAAAGCTGGCTCAGGAAGGTGTGAATTACACACTTTCCTGCACCACAGAGGCCTCTTGAGCTGTAAGCAGCATTTATCCTCTGGGAACACAGGTGGTGATTCCACCTCTGTCCCCAGCTGGATTTATTTTCAAGGAAGCTTTACATTCCACCAGCAACTCAGTGAGTGCTTCACCAGCGGAGGCCACTATGGGAAGGTGAAAAATAAGAATGCTCCTTCTCAGTTCCCTGGCACGCCTCCATTTTCTGGTCTTTTATTTATTTATCTAGCATATCTGCTCTCCTACACTTTTCCTCTTCAGCATTCTTCCACCACAGACTGTCTTTCCCTGACAGGTTTTCTGCTGCATTGCTTTGAGGTCTATTGTGCTGCAGAATTAGCCTTCCAGGAAAGCCAGAAAGCTTCCTTCCAGTGAATGAGGATGCAGTAAGCGTTCAGAAATTTACTGACCATGAAAATCCTTCATTAATAGGGGAGAATAGACTTGATGACCTTTGTATTTCTTTCCTCCTCCTTTCTGTTGCTCTGAAGCTTTACCCACCTTTCCATACCACTTCTGTGATAAAGGAAAATTTTACAACTCTCTTTCAGTGGGCAGTCCAATAAAATCGGCTCAGATGATGCCCCACAGAGAACAGACTTTGTTCCATTAACGTTCACAAACACATGACATGATGACAAGACACTAATAATCCTTCTTCCCTGTCACCAAAACCGTGCCATTACCTCTTCCAATCAATAATGACTTTTTAAAACTTACACCCTATTTCGATGCTTTATTTTGCTGACTTTATTTTTCTGTAGCACACAAACAATAAAAATTAATCTTATTAGTGACTTTCTGTTCTGCCAATGCTCTAATTTGACTGTGATCCTTTCAGCCATCTATTCTGGTTTTCTCATGCTCTCCTTCCCTCACAATGTATATAAAACCTATCTTTATTTTTCAGTAACATGTTCAATACAATTTTTTATTTTGTTTAAACTACAGATTAATGGCAGAGAATTGTCAAAAGACTCTAAAAATTACAATTTAATACAAAAGTTGGTTTTTTTTATGGCATGACATTTCAGCCAATCACTGCTGTCATTTTTGTCCTTCCTATGGATAAAAATATACTGTGGAAAAATAAAAATCCTACTACCATGCAGCCCTTCTTGAGCTGCTAATTTTAATAAATGTCCACAAAAAAGTCTACAGCGCTTTAAATGAGCTATAAGACTTATTTTCTTTTCTGCTGAGAGAGGAAAAAAAAAGGATATATGGTGATATAGAAGAAATTTGACAGTGCTTATGTTAAATGAACGAACCTACAACAAATTCTATACTCCAATAATCGAAAACAAATTCATGCTGTTTTACCGTGACCACTTTATATGGAAATTTAGGGATATAATTCAGAACAGAATAACAGTAATTATCATACTCTCTGCATTAAATTGAAACCAGAAATGTTGATTTGTCTAATTGTAGGCATTAAAAATAACTAGCTTCAAAAAAGAGGGATGCAAATGGGAATATGCCATGATGACATTACTCTTACAAACAATTCTGCCTTTCTCTTTTGGCTCTCAGTGCTGAACTGTCATCTATTAGAGCAGGTATTTGCTTTTTCTGGTTGAAAAAGGAACGATACATTCACATGATCTATGTACTTGAATATTGTGGAACTGGGGGAGAACGTGGAAAACCACAGCCAGCTTGAAGGAAAAAGCTTTAGATTTCCACTTAGATTGGTCTCTATGTCCTTACTGTTGTGTGCATGCTAATGGATATTAAAACTTGCTCAGCAAGTGCCAAAAGTTGCTGACAATCTGCACCTTGCAAAAGAAATGGTTAAAAGGATTTTAAAAAGCACCCCTTCAACAGGATACCTTTTGGCAGAGGTTAATAAAGGGCTGGAGGCACTTCAGTCCACAGTGTCTGTATTTGTTTGCCAAGTATTACCATGATAATCATTTGTGTTTGCATGTAACCTGGATTAAACTGTGGCCTTTATGAGCTCTGTCACTTTTGAGGGAAGAGTGAGTTCCATGGCTTATCAAAACAGTGCTCAACTTAGCTCTAAATATAAAGGTAATCTTCTTCATTGAAGGTTATTTCTTAAATTTCTGACTTTAGCCACTAAGGCTCTGAAGGTACTTAGGAAGGGCTTTAAAGTGATTTCTGCAAGATATTTCAAATCTCCTTTTCTTCTAATTGTAAGAAACTGGAAAATTGCATTATCAGAATGGTTATCAGTAGGGGAGAGGGAGACAATTTGAAGGATAGAAGTTCAAGCAGCATAAAAACACAGGAGAGAGACAGGAAGGATAAAATAAGATTTACTGCAAGTGATGCTTATATTCCACCTATGATCTTGTCTGAGGTTCTCTCCTGAGGGCAGAGATCCCACGTAGAACGTGAGGCTTTGCCTGTAGGCCCCGAAAGATGGGAACATGTCACTATTTTTCAGCTGCCAAAAAATGTGTGTGCAAATCCTAGCAATAAGGCAAATGCTATTCTGACCTCTAATATCCAAAGAACTTTTGGACTCTGAAATCTGGATGCATGGAGAGGCATATTTCAGCCTATATTTAGCAGCAGCATTCAGTGTAGTTTTGATGATAAGGTGTCATATCTTCAAAGCAAATGCTGGTTGCATGTGTTGCTGGTTTTCTCAGTAATTATGAAGCTAAACGTAATAGGCAAAGTCAGATTTTATAATCAGAAGCTCTCTAAGTGTTCTTCAAGATTTTACCAGCTGACATACAGCAGCACTGCTGGATGAAGGCTAGGCCACTCTGCTTTTCCTTCATACTCCAGTGTTGAAATTGTTTATACCTACATTCTTTGGCCATTCAGCTGTTCCAAAAAGTAAATGGTCTTGTGTTATTGGTGCATGCAAACAGAAAACCCATTGAGATGTCCAGCATCTGCTACTGAGTTTTAAGCTTCCACATGTGAGTGTGAGCATTGGAACTGTATTTGTTATCTAAAATCAAACTCCTTGAAATATAAGTACTGCACTTTTTGTAGTTCTGGTACAAATGCAGCCAGAAATCATCCAAAAAAGACTATGACTGCATTTTTGCAACAAAAATCATGCATGTGCATCATGTTTGTACCTGGGTCAGAAACATACTTAAGCACTGAACCCTCACATTTCTGAAAAGGTACTGCATGGGAGCTGGGAAGAAAAATATGTTTGAATTCTCTGATACTGCCCAAGGATTTTTCTCCCTGGTTCTTGGCCAATGCCATCAACCTCCCAGTGCCCCAGGAGCTGAGCAGCCCAAGTACAGAAAGGCCAGTGAGCAACTCACCTACACTGCTGCAGTTAAGCTTGGCTTTAAATACTGCCTTAAGCAATCAAATTATAGTTCTTTCAGTAAGTCTTAAAAAATATATGTATTTTGCCAGCTACCTGAAAATGAGGAGTAAATAAATCCAGAGATATCCAGACTTTTTCCACGGATGTTTTGCGAATACCAGAGGAAGCTAAAATAATCAAGCATTTTTTTGTGGATCCCTCATATAGGTCTTGTCTCTACCTCTCAAATAAAATAGTGAGCAAAATATTAATATTTTGAAGAGACATGTGAATATTTTTATGAAATGTGCCAAGTGGAAAAACGAGGGTGGTGGAGGATATACGGTTTGCTCTCCATGACTAGAATCTGTATATAAGAGGAGAATGATGGCAATCCACAGCCGTGTTGACAATTCAGACATACAGGAAATACCCTTGTAGGAAACTAATACCATCTGGGTTTGGCCCAAGATGTGTGAATGAGAAATATGTTTCTTGTTGAGAATGCAAAGATAGTTTTGGACATTGCAAAGAAGGAATGTGTTAAGCATGCACAGTTATAAAAATGAAATAGGGTGAGGCACTGCATGCATATGGAATAATTGGAGGAATATGTTTATGTGTGTGTGAATAGCTGATGCAGACACAGAACTTCAGAACTCATTTGTCCTAAGACAAGCAGTAAATTACTATGAAAAATGTCCTCAGTACAAATGGCTGGAAGGTCTCTGAATAAAGACAGCACTGGAAAATGCTGATTTGCCCAGCCCCTACTTTCCCTGATGGAAAGGGAGGTTTGCTTGTCACACATGTTGTATTTGGGGGGCAAAAAAGTGAAATAGTTCTGAAATTCTTGAAATATCCAATTCTAATACATGTAAAAGTTGGAATTTTGATTATTTCAGTGATTTGTTTTCAGTTTAGAAATTAGTTTTAGTTAAAAGAATGTCAACACTGAAATGAAATATTTCATTTGGCCCTTTCTGAGAACCTTTCAGTCCACACTTGGTGAGAGTATGTTTTCAAAATCTCAGAATATTCTCACTCTTCTCTATCCTGTTCTTGCATTAACTGTCTGAGATTTTAGTGTCTGTTCTTGGCATAGGAAGGCTCTCTGGTTTCTAACGAAGCCATTGCCAGCATTCTGAGGTTCCTAAGACTCGCTGCCTGCGGGATGGATTTTTGCCTCTCCCTTGACACCCTCGTCTACTTGTGAAAGCCCCAGCAGTGCTGATTTTTCTGTTATTTGTGAGGATAATGAATGCCTTGCATGAATAGGAAAAAGTTCCAGACTCTCTTTTTGGTGCATACTTGCCTTCTGCTCCAGACTAGCACTGAGTACTATCATCCTTCCTCTAAGTTCAGGCTCTAAATGCTCTTTTTGAAGAAAATTATTGAGAAAATAAAAGGTTTGCTAGAAAAAGGTTTCATATCTGTCAAAGTTCTGGATTAACCCTGTTCCAGGCTCAAAGACACTCATTTTACAAATTACCTGTTCTTTAATTGAGCAATGCTCATATGATGGCAGTAAAATGGCTGTTATTGTATCTTGGTCTTAATTTGGTTTTCAGCAGATTTTTGATTTCTCACTGTTAAACACTCCTGGAGATATTTATTTAACATGTGTTAGTTGTTTCAGAGCTTATCCAGAAGTCTGAATGCAAAAAAAAGAGAAAGAAAGAAAGAATTTCCATTCTTTTATTTTCTGGTTTTTCTTAGTAGGCGTTGAACTTGCACAGCACCTGAGACCTTTAGCCAGGATGACCGAGGCCTCTCGAACCAAACCCTGTTACACCCCTGAGTATCTCTGACTGATGGGCAACCCGTGCCAGTGTCTCTTCACCCTCACACTCAACAATCCCTTCCTCACATCCCATCTAAAGCTGCCCTCATCCTCTGCTAGGCTGGACACACAAAGCACTGCTTTCACTTGCCCCTCCTGTGGAACGTGCACATCTGCCTTGCACATCTGCCTCTCAGGGGAGGGTTTATGACTGTGCAGGGCTCGGATTTTCCAAGCTGTTTATGCTTATGTGTCATGCACATATTCACTACCTACACTTAGGTGAACACAGTTTTCCTTGGCTTTGGAGGTTAAATTCTCATCAAATGTAATTGTTTTTGTAGCCCCAGAAGTGGAACATGAGTGGATATAAACAGTGCACACGTGCTTGATTTGCATATCTTAAGGCTTAAATAAATGGTCTTTGAACTATCTAGATGGATTTATTTTATAGTAAAGAATAAACTAATGTTGTTATGCCTGCAACATTCAATTCCACTGTTGGGGAAAAAGGGTTTTGAAAACTGCACTTCACGTATGTGCCCTGCGTATTTTAAAGAACTCATTAAATTATGGTTGTACTACATATTTTAAATATTGACATTTCTGAGTGGGGTTTAATTTTTATTCTGCCAAGTGTTGTAAATTCCTGTTTTGGATTCTGAGGGTTTCAGTGGAGGTGGAAAACCACTAATAATTTCTTCTTGTTCACGCAACTTCTATTCACTTGCATGTTTTAACTTGAGGCAGTCCTTTTCTATTGATGCTGATAACACTGCTCTGAGTGTAAACCAAACTCTTTTGGAGTTGGAAAGAGAAAAGTTTCCTCTAATTAATGGCAATGATCATTACGTTAATATAAAATTTTGTTTCATAAAGCCCTAATTCAAGAAGTATTTAGGCACATGCCCAAACTCCACTGATTTTATTTTTTTCTAGTGTAAAACAGGATAACATGAGGCAGCCAATTCTCTCCATATCAGCGTTTACTTGATTTTTGGTGTCAGTAAATGAGATTTGATACAATGTTGATGAGGGGATTTATCAATCAAAAATGCTTCTGATTGAGGAGGAAAAAAATTACTGGAAAAAATGGAGAATTTTCTCTTAATTAATCTTACCCTGAGATTTCATAAAGATTATTTTATGGTCTGTAGCTAACGTGGTGGTTATGCAGCTAAAGGCATTATCTTCACATCATTATAATGAAACATAACACTGGTACCCTTGACTTTATTAGCCAGGCTTCATTGGTATCTGACATTATATATTTCCTATTATAAATCTAAATAAGAACTTACACTGACCTGCATTAGACCAAACATTAAACAATTTACTAAGATTACAACTTTAGGGGAAAAAAAAAAAAAAAAAAAAGAGAAAGAAGTCTTTTAGACCACCAAGAAACATCCATAAATTTAAGGAAATATGAGGTTTCCACCATGTGACTTCCCCTGCAGAGTTATGCAACAGACTGCTGTTACTTAAAGGTCATACATAAAAAATTTATGGTACATTTTTAAGAGATTTATGGTGTTTCTATTTATACAACTTATATGTCAACAATTTAAAGGTATAGTATACTAAAATAACAAATTAAGCTCTAATCCCTCTGAATCCTTGATAAAATAGAATGCTTTAATGTAAGTCATATATAAAAGAGGTTTAATAAATGTATCTATATTAACTGATGTGGTATGTGTGATGTAATGATTAGCTGTTTATTATCTATTATAGGTCATTTGCTCATTTTTATCCTGAAAATCATTTGCAAATGGGGCTGGTTAGGGGAGCATTCCTTGGAGCACAGGCCCATTACATGGTGGTGTAGCTCTCTTTAGATTTGCTCTGCAATTCACTCTCAGCACTCACTGTCCTTTTGTGCTGAGCTGAATGACGCCATTGATACGACCTAGACCTCTTGCTTTGGGATATCTTTGAACTCTCATGCACATCATTTATGGAAGATGTTGCTGGATTTTCTGGGAGTA
This sequence comes from Thryothorus ludovicianus, assembly GCA_013397245.1. NCBI lineage: Eukaryota > Metazoa > Chordata > Aves > Passeriformes > Certhiidae > Thryothorus > Thryothorus ludovicianus. The sequence continues at coordinate 674,105 of VZTB01014394.1, read as the reverse complement.
AGAATTTGTAACTCTGTATGACGGTACCAAGCCTTAGTTATTTGCTGAACTTAATTTCTTTGCACTGGAATGAAATAAGAGCAGTTAGACACTCACTCAGCATTGCTAAGGGAAGAGGGTGACAAAGACCGAGAGGGGGCAATTTCCCAAAAGCATTTACCAGTGGACTTTAACTCAGGCATGGGAGTCACATTGTGAACCTCATCTTTGCACACTTAATGTAAATATATCTACATGGGAGTTGAGACTGACAATGCATCACTTTATGCCAGAAGTCAGAGCCAAATATGCAGATCTGACAGGGATTATTGATGCTCAATTCATCCTTGAATTTTGCATAATAAATAAATGAATTAATAAATTAACTCATTAATAGATTAAATAAATTTAATTGAGTTAATTGAATTAAATTAATTCATTAATATGATTACTCCATTGTGGCACAGCATTTAAAGTACCCTAAATTGTGTATGGACTGTGACATTGTAAATATTAATTTCTCATGAAAACAAGTCTTCACAGATAAACAAAGGTCCTAATATGTAGAACATCTATGAACATGCCCAACCATGAACACATTGCAAAGACCATTGCCTTTGAGATCAACCATAAGCTTGGTGCTGAATGGTGCAAGAGCATTTGGAGAAGGATACTAATATGGTCGTGGAGGTCTGTGGTGCTGTGACCTAATCTTGTCCTCAGTAAAGAGTCCAGGAATGCAGTCTGGTGGGACTGAGTTCCTAAAAATAGGGAGGGGAATTCTCCACAATTCTCTGCCTTGCAGGTTTTAGTTGTGGAGTCCCTGCTGACTCGAATCATCATATCTCATCCACGGATGACTCTCCCAGTGTTCCTGCAGGGATGCCCGCTGCCTGGGCTTGGGGAATGTTTCTTGCCCTGCCGTGGGAGATGCTGTTTTATTGGTGTCCTTGGCTGCTGCTGTCTCCGGCTCTGAAGATGACACAGAGTGCCTGAGCAGCCCTGCAGAGCTGGAGCTCATCCTGTCAGAGGTCCTCAGCAAAATCACCCAGCAGACCTCTGCACAAAGTACTCATGCAACCCTGCATTACCGGGTTTCTTGCTGTAAAACACAGCTCTACAGGTTCTGTGGATTTTGGATGTTTCCAAAGCTGTGGCACCCTGTGATTTGTCTTTGCTGACTGCAGGAACACGTCGCTGTTCCTAAGCTGGTCATCACCCCTTCATCAGCATAATTCATTCCCAGAGTAAGAAACTGTTGTAAAGAAATTAGCTACAACTCTTGCAGCAGAGTTTATAAGTTCGTAGGCCAACCTAAGCAGCAATTAATTTAAAAGAAGATGTGATCATTTCCTATCTTTTATGAGCATTAAATAGTAATTTTTTTTTTTTGACAAAAAATATTTGACATGTCAAAGGAGTAGAATAAGAGCTGATTGTATCTATGGTATTTTAAAATATGAATATCTTTTATAAATAAGAAAATCACAAAGTGTTAGAAAAGAATAACAGATATGGCATTTTAAAAGCTGTTTTTCTTTATAACTCTAAGTCTAGAGTTTCAGAGAGAAAACACTAATAAAAATTAGTCAGTCATCATTATGATGTCATTCTCATAATTTCCCTTGAAGTAAACTAGCAAGTACAAATAATATTTGTAATGTCTGACATCATCTATGTAGCTTTCCATATACTCATAGTTTGGGTTAAATTTAGTGATGTTTCCCATTTGTTAGAGAGAACACCTTCTGGGTGGAATGGATTTCATTAAGAAAATCTCTCTGAAGTTAAGCCATCTTTGTAACTTGCTTGAAACAAAACCAAACCAAACCCCAAACAGTCCAGGAATGATAGGAGTACAGCAGTAGCAATTTGTCAAAAATGTGATTGTCTGTAAGACCCAAAGTTTCAGTCCCGAGTCTTAGGGCTCACATGAAGAAAGGAACCATGCTCTTCGGTGTTGCTCTATTCTAACAGAAATAAGTAGCATCAGAACTGTTTTATGTAGGAAACAACTTCCCCTTCCATGTGACAAATGCACATTTATCACAGTCGATCTGCAAAGGCTTCTTGGAATTGAACTTAAAAAATGTTTTGGAGGAGTCATGGACTCATTTTTTGTTGCTTCAGCATTACTGGCTCATCAGCATCCTTGTCCTTAGACAGATATCTACCAGTTGAGTTAATTTGTAATGGAATTATCAACTGGGATTATATCCTTCAAGTCATCTTTCAAAGATATGCAGTACACAAATGATGTGGACCAACTTAATCCAAAGACCCCTGATAGCTTTTTCAAATAGTCCACTGTATTACTTAATATAAACTTGAAATTTAAGTAAATACTATTCATTATTCCTGATTTTGTTGTTGTTGTTGTAAGACTTGGGCATCTGTTTTAAATGATGTCATTATTTACACTTTTGCCTTTGAATAGACATTAGCTAAATGCGACAGTTATTCAAATTCAAAGTAGAAAAAATGACTAGACTTGTCAGAATATTGTAATACACTAATACATTATTCCTTGATAAATGCCAACATTTTCTATTACGCTCTCTCTCCCCCAAAAAGGAATAGGGAATTCACACATTTCAATCTATGCTTAAAAACTGAATGGAACAATTCCTGGAAGAAAAATAGCTAACATAAACATAACTTCTTTAGTAATATGAGGCATGCAATAATTAGTAGAGTTTAACTAAAACTACAGAAACCATATTCCCTTAGGAGAAAAAGAACAGTAACTTCTGAAAAAATGACAGACTATACACAGTTTGCTATATCTGAGGAATAAAAATGTAACTGCTTAAACACATTTAAAAGTGGTAAATTCACTTCCTCTACAAATTCGTAAACTCAGAAATATTTCCTTGCAATCGTTCTTGGAACTGATAGAGGAAAATCTCCCAGGGACACACGAAATGCAGTAAGTGTAATATGAAAATTGCCCTTTCTGCTCTGGAGATTGAAACAAAGCAGATATTCTCCAGAACACCAGCAGGTTCCCCTGCTCTCCGCCCAGATGGGCTCCTCCCTCAGCCTCGCTGCAGGAGGGACTTACGAGCCTCGTCAGAGCTGACTGTATGGAAGGAATGTGGGCTCAAACATTTGCAAGCATGCCACACAACCTCAGCAACCCAGCCTCTTGTTAATTACAACTAATATTTCATTATGGTGTGGAATTTTCAGCTACATAGCTGTGTGCACACATCTCAGTATGTTGTGTTTTCCATGCTTGCAATTAAATCGCGAGCCTTGAGAAGTACAAGAGGTGTATTGAAAGCTGAAATTAGAAGAATAAAGCACTGCAAGTAGGTTTTCAGCTTTTTAATTCGAAACCTTCAGACTTCTTGATTGCAGGAAGAAGTCTGAGAACACAAATCAAACTAAAAAGTAAGGAGGCAGTGAGTTTCCACTCCCCCTGTTTTCATGGACTTTTTAAGCACGTGGCTTTTAAGCCAATTTCATGATTTTGGAGTCTGCCTCGTGTGTGTGAATGGACAGGATTGAAGGTACTTTACATGGCTTATTTAAAAATAACATCCTAACTCAAGCTATAAATCACAATAAGTATTTAATGCCTTACGTATATAATAAATATTCAAGTCCAAGTATCTGGTTACAGCAGTGATTAAGAGTTATGAAAATCAACCCCTTAAAGGACAGTCTTCAGTGGAAATAGTGTGAGTGGTGAGGCTTCTTTCACACCTTTCTATGCACATCTCCAGTTCACAGCCATTAAGCCAACAGTATCACAGCATCTATTATTTCTGAACTCTAATGCACATGTAATACACTTGGCAAATTTAATTTTGAATAGTGCTGTTTGAGGAACAGACAGCAGAGCCAGCCTGATATGAAGTTCTAAGCCTTACAGTGTTTAAAGCAGCTTGATGGGTTCTAATAGTGGGAAGAGGGACTGAAGATAAAGATATCTCGGTTGGGCTATCTCTAGAATCTAGTTTTGAAACAGCAAACTTGATCTTTGTTATGTTGGGGAAGAACTACCTCTGACTGGATAGCCCAGCCAGAAGGAATGAATCAGAACTACAGATACAGATTCCTGCAGACCTTTTCTTTTCCAAATCCCATTACATTTGCAACAATACAGGCAGGGAACTGACTGGCTGGGGACAGCTCTGCTGAAAGGGAGTGTGGGGTCTCAGCAGACAGCAAATTGAATGTGAGCCAGCAGAGTGCCCTGGCAGCAGAGCAAACCAGCCACAGACTGGGCTGTTTAGCAAGAGAAACCCATCATCCTCCCTTCCCTCTGCACTCAGGAGGCTGCAGAGAGAACACTGCACCTGTAGCTCTGCATTCTACAGCCCCTCAGCACCAGAGTGGTGTCACTACACCACAGTGAGTCCAGTGAAGGGGGAGCAGGGGATTGGAGCCTTTGCCCTCTGTGGAGAGGCTGCCAGAGGGTTCAGCCCAGGGAACAGGAGACTTCGGGACCTTGCTCTGCAAGTGGGGTAGTTAAGTGTGGCAATGAAATTAGACAATGACATCCCCAATGTAATGGTCCTCTGCAGGACTCTGTGACTCTTATGGAGGTTCAGTTTTTGGCAAAACATTTCTCTGGCAGATATTGTTGGAAAACCCTAATTGGTACAAAAAAAAACCCAGTTCAGGCATCTAATCTAAAGATTTAAGATATGAAGCTACTTGCTGTGTTGTTATGGACTTTTCCTGCTTTTCTTTTTCTATTTTTACTAGAATTTCTAGTCCTGACTGAGAAGGTTTCCAAACAATCTTCCTAAGGATCAGGAGAGGAATTCTGCACTTGATTCATGACAGGGACTATAGTCTTTAATTTGCATATCCTGGATAATGTCCTTGATCTATATAAAGCAATGAGTCCCTTTTACCAAGCAATATTTAATTCCATGCAGTAGCACAGTAGGTCTCTGTGAGCAAGGACCATTCACTTTATATGTGCCTTTGAAGCTGCCTCTCTGAATTTAATTGTATGATTGTATATTGTATCCAATTTTTTTCATTTTATAAGCTTCCCCAGAAGCATATCTTGACAATTCCTAGTTACTGTATGAAATGCCTTCTACTGCATCCAGCCTGTACATATGAGTCTGGTATCCTAAATGAGTTATCAAGTCACCAAGCTTTGCAGCACACCTCAAGTTTCACATAAAAGCTAATTTTGAGATGCTTGGTACTGTCCCACACAGAAAACAAACACTAACACCACATTACTTCTGGACAAGGCATCTGAAGCAAAGACTAAAGATGATTATTCTACAGGCTACAGCACACATAGGACCTACCTGCACCCAGTTTTATTGACAGATTGCCCGATTCCCTATCAGCAAAGCTACATGGCTGCTGTATTTTTTTGTAAACAATTGGATAATAAATTACAGTAGCAAAAAAACTACAGGCAAATACTTCATTAATTGGTGCTGAATTGAAACCATCAAAGCAGCAGCATGTAACAGACAAGTGATTATGTTGCTCAAATGTCATTCCTTTCAAGTGTGACAATTCAATTTGTTAAACTTTTTCATCAAAGAAAGAACAGTGAAAAGGCCGTATTGCCTTCTCTGAAATGTATCACTTCACCTATTTCTAATAGATCTTGTTTTTTTTCCAAATTAAGTATGTTTTTAGATGCCATCAAACAAAAACCCTTTTCAATAGTATTTCATTCAATTGTATCTTGCTGTACTGCTGAGGATGCTGCTGAGTTAATTACCCAAATATCTCTTTTAGATACTGCTCAATACCTGCTTTTTATAGTTGGTTAGATTTTTGGAGTTGTCACTGACACTTCTTGTATTTTTTCCAGGATAGAACAGAATAAGGTGAGAGAGCTCTTTGTGTGTTGAAAGATTCTTTATGTTATATTGAATTACTGTGCCATTTCATTACTTATATTTAAAAAAATTTCTCTAGACTTCCAACACACTCAATCTTGTATCACCAGCAAATTCTGACACTTAGTTATGAACTTTCCAAAGTAACAGCTGATTTTCTGGAAGCAATACAAGATTACACATTCTGAAATTATTTTAAAGATATAGATTATTTATTTATTCTATTTGTTTTTCACTCTTAATTTAGAAGTGTACTGGAGATATGTCCAGAGGCATATCTTGCCTGAGTGCACTCAGAACCACAACAGGGTGTTTCTATTGCATGCTCAATCTCTCATACCACTTTCTTCAGAAACACCAAATAAAAACTTCTAGAAATATAAACTACTTTTCCTTCATTATCTTGGCGATCCCTTGACAGCATTCTATTTGTGGCAAGAAATTAACATATAAACAAGATGCTTTTTTGGCCCTAATTTCACATTTCTCCTTATTTTTCATCTAGGATTCTTTGTTCTCCCTTCTCTATTACTTGCAGAATGACCTTCAGAGCCCTTTTAAAGCCAGACTCAAAGATTATATTTTGTAAAAATGAATAGTACAGCTTCTTTACCTTAACTACTCAAATTTTAACTTGCTTTAGAGCACTTATTTTCAGAGTAATTTATGCTGGTGCTTTCTATGATTTCTACCCCCCCTTTTTTTTTTTCACCTTCTCATCCTACAGGTGGAGAAGTAGCAGATGCTAAACACCAACTATAGGATGTGCTTTTCTGAGTTTCTCTTATGGAAAGAAATCAAGTTGTATCTTTTGCTTTTATACTCCATTGGTCCACCTAATCAGGCTCTGCCAAAGATCATCATCCAGCTTGAGGAAGTTCTTCTATCAGGATGTCTTTAAAATTTCTCTGTATTTTTCCCTATTTGTCCTTTAAATTTCCTCTCAAACCTCAGAATGTTGTTCTACCATGAATATTTATGGGAAACTCCTACTTACTCTGTCAGTGAAACAATGGCAGGATATAACCCTTACTCTGGTGTTCTGAATTTATATTCCACTCTATTAGTGCCACTTGAGTTGGATTTCCATTTTATTATAGGATTATTATTTTTTGGGGGCCTGAACATTCCCTTGTACCTCGTAATATTTCTCACCTTCTTGATTCCTGATTGTTCCAGTATATACATATTTTCCTTGAGTCTAATAAGGTACTTTTAAAGAACCTCCATGCTGCTTCTATGGATTTTAATTTCCTAACTTTCCCCTTCAGGCTATTTCTAACTTCCTCAATATAAAAATCTTCCTTTTTTGAAAAGTACTGTAATATTATTACCTTATGGTTGGTTCCCAAGGGAGGATGTTGAGCTTAATTATATTATGGTTGCTTTTATTTAGTGGCTCAACCACGTTAACTTCCTGAATCAACTCATATATTTTGCTCAAGATCTGCATCAAGACTAGATTTGCCCTTTTAGTATTCCATAGAAATGGTGATTTCTTGCAATTGAAAGTCCATGATGATGCCCAGTAATGAATCTCAAGCAATCAGTTGTTGTTGGGCTAAGATTCAGCTGAGAACAAACTTTAGTAGTGAACTATATGGTAGTTCTGAAAAGCAGATTGAAATATGGTTTGTCTTTGAATTAGATCCACTGCTTCTCCGAACTTATAAACATGACTTTGAAAGAATGTACACTGTTTTCCTGATTAGAAGCCCCTTCTCTTTTTTTTTTCCATTACTCATTTATTTCAACTTCAGTTTTAAAATCTATCTCATTAGAAAAGCATTCTCAATAACAGAAGTTGAAACAAATATTGATGTGTACTCTCGTTCAACACAGAGCTATTACTATTGCATGTTACGAGAACACAATATTTGGTCTGTACTAGACTCAATTTCTTTATTATTTTAAACCCCAAACTGATTACCTTAAATTGAACTTTTCTTAAATTTTCCAAGAAATGTTTGCTTCATTAATGTTATCATTTCAAAAGAAAGCTAAAAATTATTTCTAAAATCGTGTGTCTTTCTGACATAAACACAGCTAACTTACATTTTTTCAGTTTCCAGGATTGTTTCACTTGTACAAAGCAGTAAAAGTATCCTGCTCTTTCCATTTTTCTCGTACTATAAGAACCAAGAAAGCAGGAATTTGTTTAGCTCATTGGCTCCATTTATCCTGAGCCAAGACCATGATCTTGGAAACCCTGTAACTTGGCTGAATACAGTACAAAGTTCTTTGCAAAAAGCCAGTGCAATTAGAACAACACAGTGTATGTTCAGTCTCAAAATTAAGACGATAAAGTTTCAAACAGCTAGAACTGAAACAAAGTATCATGGACCCAGACCTTTAATCAGCTGAACACAAATCCTAATTCCACTAGTTTTTGATCAAATGAAGAATTGTGTGCTTGAGGACAGCATTAAGAAAACACTATTCTACCTTTTTGTAAACGGGCAGAATTCACACAGAAAACAAGGAAACATAATGGAAGAAGTGCAAGTTTTGTGCAGTCCAGCCTTGGGAGCTTCTCTGAATGCTCCAGACAGAGTGATACTATAGCACAGCAATACCCTTTGCACGTACTGCTTCACCACTGCTCAGTGGCCATAAACATTTGCCAACCAAATCAGCACGTTGCAGATTCTGTTTTAAAAACTAGTGCTTCAGTTTTGAAGCTGTTTTTTGGTTTTTTTCCCAAAAACTTCATTGCATATTTAGAACTTTTAACACATGCATAAGACATTCCTTTCACTTTCAGGAAATCATCTGTAATTTCTACTCTAATGAACTACAACACTTAAGGAAATCAAATAAATAAAATTCATTACCAAGGATTCTAGTTCATTATGTTTCAATTCACCTAAATTATTGACAGGTTGTCAAAGGTACATTTCTGTTTTATTGAATAAAGGAGTTCTCAGGCCTTATTAAAAGCAACTTTTGTTCTGCTCAGATTGAGAGCAATTTTCTTTCATGCATTTTATTTTATTTTTTTCTTTTTTGACCATTCCTATAAAGTGATTTCAGAAGTTACTAAGTTAGTAAGAAGCAAATGAAATTCACTTCACTTAGTCATTTGCTACCTTTTTTTCCTTAAAACACTTAGTCCTGGGAGTTGAAATATTTATGCAGAGGGTAAAATGAAATAAAATTTATATACTTTGATGGAATGCATATGCATTTTATACAAAATAGGGGATTATGTGGATTCTATAGAACTATGTTCCTTTTGGTTTTTTATTTGTACCATGTAAGTTTAATGTACTATTTTAAAAGAAACATTTTTAATGAACCACATAATTTGTAAGGAGAATGTATCTCTACAAGAAGTGTAAAATGTTGCAAGTTACAAAACGCTGACTCACTAAACTACAGAAAACCCACAGTTTTCAATGCTTCTTCTTCAAGGATGACATTACTTTAAAATGAAGTAATCCATTACACATTTCTTTACCAAACATTTGTAAATAAAGGGTTTGATCCAATTTTACCTGCGGCCTTCCCAGCCCCACAGGCCTTTGGAGAAACATGGATCCTGTCTGTGAAAGAGTTTTGATTTTTGTGAGGGAGAACTAGCAGAGGGGTGAAATCCCACTGGGGCTGGTTTCTGTGAGGCAGTTCCCTAATATTCCCTATTTTTGGATTTATCTGCTGCTTGACTTTGGACATGATGTTTGGAAGTACCCTGGGTTTGCCAGGGCTGTGATCTGTAACTCACTGGAGGGACAAAACAGAGTAATCTCATAGGAGGCTCATTAAGGTTTATTTGATCTTCTGGGTTATTTCCACAGGCACACACCTGCTTGATACACGAGAGCTCTGTGACTTCTTGCTCTTTCCCTCAAAAAGTCACTGGAGCCATCCTGTCCTGATAACACTGTCCTGTCATATCTTGTAAGGCCCTTATGGGGAAGGAAAACAGCAGCAATGGAAGCTGCCAATTTCACATCCCCTCCCTTCTGATCTGAGATTCTATCGATTTGGTGAGATCTTTAAAGTGCTCAAAGTTTTAACAAGCCCTAAACGTGGTCTGCTACTTGATAAAGGGACTCAATAGCGTTTGGTCACGTCTCCAGCTGGGCCTCTGTGAGGTGTACAATATCATTTTGCATTCATTACTAACAATTAAGCATCCAGTTTGTTATGGAGAGCTATGTATTTTCTTTAAGGAAGAGCTCAAGTAAATACTTTTCTTCTGCGGTTTGATATGAAAAGAACCTCTTCTCATTTACACTACAGCATCACTGAGAGCCGTGCATCTACTACCACTGCTGTCTCTGGGCTGTCACAGTGATTGAGAATCCAGCTGGTGGAGATTCACCAAATTTTTGAGAATGCCAAAGGTTTTGGGTGATTTACTCCCTCTTTTATTTCTTTTCAAGGCATTCAGTGAGCGTAAAAATAATGATTATTACATAAATTAAAGTTGTTGCAATTCAGCTGTAGGGATTGCAATCCAAAGCCAGTGAAGATAGATCAAGGTTTTAAAAAGTATCTGCTGTAAATTAAAAACAAATGGTTGAAAGTATTTTGCAGACCTCTCTCCCACAGATTGTATATTCCATTTTCCAAATTAAATCTAAGAGAGAATATTACTTTATTGAGATTTATGGAATAATTTCTTTAAAAATTCCAGCAATATGAGAATGTAGGCAGACACTGACAATGAAGAAAAGTAAGTGTCAGCTACTAAGTGGTTTCATCTTTTGGAGCTTTTTATGTTTTTGGTAATGGGAAAAATTAGTTCTGACTGCTTTTTAAAGCTAAAATTATACATAAACCATTAATTAGGGGCAGATCATTTGTCCAACTTTTACTGCAGAGAGGATAAAATGGGTGGAAAACATGATAATATACCAGTGCTCCTTGGAGGAAGTATTCCTCCCTCAACCCAACTTGCTGATCCTGTCTAAGGAATAAGACTTAAGAGCTTGTGAGAAAATGTGTGTAAGAGGATATAAAGGAAAATTGTTCTGTGGGATCTGGGGGAAATATATATAGGAATAGCAGTTGGGCTGTATTAACTATGAAAGTAAATGTGTTACTCAATTTTTCACCTCTTTCAAGACAAACACAGGACCCTTTTTCCATGTGGCACAGTACAAGGGATGTAACAAAAGGAAATCACAGCTCTGATGGATAGAAAAGCACAAAGAAGTCCCAAGGACACAGGATTGGTTTTGAGAGCTCCAGTATGTCATGGATTCCCTGAAGGATTCTTAGGACCTCATTACAGTTTTTGGGGTGTCCAAGAGCTTAAAGGGATGATGAATCCTGGAGCCTTAGTGGACTGTTAAACCTCCTCCCATTAAAGAAAAACATGTGGTTGAAACTGCCTTGGCTAAAAACCATGGAATTTTCTGCGTAACTTTATTCCTTCTTTGCCATTTTGTGTTGGCTATCATGATCTGCCTGTTATATTTCAGCAAACGCAATAATTTCCTTTTAATTAGATAATTGCCATGTTATTCATTGGTTTTGATCACTTCTAAATTCAGCTTTTGGTTTTAACAAATGTAGTTTCAGAAGATGATGGATTTTTACATTTTTTAAACCGCTAAATGTTCAAAAAGGATTTGTACACATAACAAAATTAAAGTAGGGATTATCTAGCACTGTGTGTGGGATACAGCTATAATCTATACAGAGCATGGAAAAGAAACTGGCATTCTCAATTGCACTGCACACATCTCAGTAATAACAGGGTATGAGGCATACAATTTCATGGAACACCCACAATGAAAATTATTCTTTCCAAACAGAGAATTGTTTTGGAATAAGTTAGGTTAATTGGCACCATGGGATTCCTCTCAAGGAAACACAGAACATTAAAATCTACACATGTGCATGTAAAATGATAAAGTATTATCTTCTTTCCCCTCTCAGCTCCTCAAATCTGAGACATGCTACCCAAAATCAACAGAAACGATTATGTTTTGTTGATTCAAATTTCCCCAGAATAAACTGGCAATTCTTCATCTGGTCAGCTTACAACCTGAGAGCCACTGCACTGTTCCACAATTGCTAGCTTGAGTATGGTTATCTAGTGCAGTCTCTCACACAAAAATAGAGGTCTCTAGAGCTTTTGGCACATGTTTTTTAGATGGTAAAAAACTTTCTTTTCTACAAAGCTATATCGTGCTAAGATACAATCTCTTTCAAAGGCCTGTTGTGCCCCTTGTTAGGATTAGAACCAAAATCTGCAAATAGCTAATGAGAAATCCAGGCACATTTTACTGTCATTATACTATCTTTGGTTAAAACACAGAGTTTTACAGTTTCTGAACACAGTTGAAGCATATTAAGTCCTCACAACAGTAATATTGCCCTCTCAAAAATTACAAAGAACTGATCACTGATTAAGGAGAAACAAATCTTCCTTTTCCTGAAGAAGGCTGAATTCTCTGCAGACTTTTGTACTGTGTGCATTGTGTCTGTTTTGTTACTGTTTAAGATCACTATAATGAATTGTATTCTATGTGGTTTGTCTTTGAAATGTCCTGATTTTTCACATTTGGCCATTTGCACACCTTAACCATTATTTCTTTCTGAGCTTTCTACTCCAATTATGTCAAGACATTTAAAAACAATCAACTGTGGTGTCTAGTGAGCAAGTCACAGGTGAGGTGTGGCCTCAGAAATGAGGTATGATGTGCCACGTGTCTGCCAGCTGCTCTTCTGTCCTCTCAGATGAGTGAGAAACCCTCATGTCCTGTGACCTGACATCACTTCACCTGCAAGTCTTGTGCTGAAAAACAGTTTTCATCACTTCCCTCTGCAGTCTCCAGGAGAAAGTCTGACATTTTTGCAACAACACAGGCAATGTATTGTTTCTGTTTCTCACCAGAGTCCCCCTTTTCATACACTGAAAGAGGAGTTCCAGGACACCCAAGAATACCCCAACATGTATCACTGTTATATGCCAATGATTTTGTTCACCTTGCACCCCTGCCTGGGCCTGTACACATATCTTACATGGTTTTACCATTTCATTACTCTTAGAAGTACAGGAATAGGACAGCAAACAGAATTTGCACTCATCGCTGGTGCAATTAATTGTAACATGGAATTAAAATGAAATCTTGTTTTTTTCATCATGGAATATATGTCATACTTATGTTCTTTGCCTCAACATTGTTATTTTAGAGGACTATCCCTATTCTTCATATAGAGATGAGAGCTTGGTCTGGGAGAACAATGAGGATTTACTTCCCAGAGCTTTCATAGTTTGTTTCTGAATAACTCCAAAGAATTGCAGGCCCATTGGGTGGAAGAAGGAAGAAATTCAGATAGGATCTCTTAATTGTCCTTCCAGTGCAGCCCAGAGAGAAATACAACCTTCCACTGCTCCCCTTTCTCTCCACACATCAAAGTAATCCCTTTCAGCACTAATTGGTCATGAATTTAGTAGCCACTGTAAGTTTGGCTTTCAAGGGAGCAGAGAGCAAATATCCTTTGTGGAGAGTAAAAGCTAATGCTTAGTGGGGGAAGAGCACATCTTGTTGTGATGTTAGGGCAAGAAGTTCAAGACAGGTTCATTGATTTCAGCCTCATCCATGCAAGTGTTCAGAGGAAAATAAATTGAAATTGCTGGACTTGGATGGAAGGATTAGTGTGAATTAAGTTAATTGTATTCTGTCAGTAAGAGAAATCCTGTGGATATCAATGGTCAGTGTATGTGTTAACTTAGATCTGTCTGTGCATCAACAAGATACAAGAACAAATGTACACAGCCAACCAAGAGGAACATGTGAGAAGTTTTATCAGTGACAGAACTGAGCAATTCAGCAAATAACACAATCAATTTGATTCTCACACTAAGTTTTAAATAGATTTCATCCCTGGCTTACTGTAGTTTTCTGTAGCCACTCCTCGCTGCAAAGACAGCACAACCTCTTATAAGCTTCTTGGAGCAGGCTTTTCCAGTGCTGGAGGTGGTGGCAATTTAAAAAAAAAATAGTGATTATATGTTGAATGACCTGAGTAATACATATTTATGTAATTAAATGTTACAGAATCATGGAATCATTAACTTTGGCAAAGACCTCTATGATCATTAGTGCAACCATTAACCCAGCACCACCATGCTTACTACTGAACCACGTCCCCAAGTGCCACTTCCACCTGCCTTTTGAACACCTCCAGGGGTGGTGATTCCACCACTCCCCTGGGCAGTCTGTTCCAGTATCTTGACACAAACATGAAGGGACAGTAGATGTTTCACTACTAATCATGCACCCCAGTAAAAAGATGCCTGTGGCGACCAGATGCTCATTTGATCCTGAGAAATTCTGGAATAATTGTCTCAGAGCAGCACAGTTAACATATTTAGTGCCTGACAGTCTACTCTCATACATTTATACTGAAGACATGAACTGCTGTGATCCACAGCAGTCTTCATAGCATCACAGAAAATTCCTGCCTGAATCACTGGATCACTCATTAATAAGATTCTGCAGGACTGAAAGCACTTGTGCTCTGATATAAAACTACCAAAACACAGCAAGAGATATATCTAACTTTTAACTCATCTAAAGGTTATTCATTAGAAATTTGCTGAGCATACACTTAAAATAATTTTCAGATATTTCTATGGAGTTATTTTTTTCCCTGCAAAGAGTACTGATTGTTAAAATATTTGTAAGGAATTAATTAGGAATATAGCATTTTAAAAAACTATGAGAATTTTAAAAACTCACGTAAAGTAGTCTTACTGATATTAATTTGAATGCAAAATGAACTAAGAAGGCGACTATGGCTTAATATTTAGGGGAATTTTCTGTTTAAGTATTTCTGACAAGGAAAACCACAGTCTTACATGAGAGGAGAAGGTCAAGTTTAACGCATATGTTCTCAACAGTGATCTCTGGTACCATTTAACTGAGATTTTCTGTCCCTCTTCCCTTCCCTCCCCTGCCCTGCCCTTTCCTTCCTCAGAGACTTTGCCCTTTATCATGGTATTCCCACGAGATGCACGAGAAATATTTTATGACTAGCTAAAAAAAAAATATATTAATAACTGAATCTCTACACAAGTGCAAGTGGTAATTGTAATAATGGGAAATTTAAGGACCCCCATTTTGCAGAGGTTTCTGCTCTCAGCACTGTGTGAGGCAAAGTGCAGCAGAGTGCAGCCGTTCTTGCTGGCTGCACAATTTATGACCCTGTAGCCAGCAGATACACACCAGAGCTGCACCAGAGCTTAGTCACAATCAAAAGGAAAACAAAGCAAAGCAAAACAAACAAACAAAAAAAAAGAAAATAGCAATAAACTGAAAATAACCTAAGGATCAGAGATGATGAGCAACTGAACAGGAAGCCCTGCTGCAATTCTGTACCTAAAGAGCTTGTTCAGTCGGTGGATTTGTAAATAAAAAATGACCTCCTGACTACAGGGTCTTGATTTTACCATTGGCAGCAGTAAGATGTAAACTTGGCTACCTTGTACAGTTCTGAGGTCCTTCGTTTTAAAAAGATTTGGGGAAGTTGTATGATTATAGGGAAGGACCACAAAAATGATTTAAAGACTAACAGTTGCAGCCCTAGAGCTACTTAGCTTTTCAGAAAGTATCCTGAAAGGTGATTATAGCATTTAATTCCCAAGAGAAGTGGTAAGCTCCCAATTTTTTTTGTTGTTGCCAAACAGTACCTTGATGCCTTCCCTTCTGAACAATATATTTTAGACCAATATAGGTTTTTGGGCTCAGGAGAGAAGAAAGTAAGTGAAAATTGATGTAATAGGTTGTGCTACATTTTATAGTGACTGCTGCTAATGTAAAGGTTAGCAAAAGGTTTCCAAATCTCAGGAAATGATACAGTTAATAAGATAAAATACAGTAACAGGAGTATGAAAAATTGGAGAACTGCTACAGCATTGACCATTTTTCTGTAAGTTAGATACAATCTGGTGTACAAGGTGACTGCAGTGATCTGGTAATAACAGCATATTCAGCAGCGTTGCATCTCAGGAAATCATTAAGTCCAAGTGCTTCGAATGTTTTGGCACTTTTTTTTCCCCTGCTGAATGCATTATGGGATAAACTCAGATTTGCATGATACTTTTGGAGCCTTTAATTATTTTCCTTAAATTTTGGCAATAGATTCAGACACATTAGGTCCAAATTTTCTAGATAATGTCACATAAAGCGTTACTTATTATTAGTTCAATAGCTTCTCATTTCAACTTTCTGCCTATTTTCTACATGGCAATAGTTTAAAATAGAAAGAAAATAACAGTTGCAAAAATTAGACTGAAAAAAAGAGTTCTAATATTTTCAATAAAAATTTGTCTTTGCTACATAACTTTGATAGAAGAACTGTAAAATGTTGCTTTGCAACTAACAACTCTTCACCTCAACATAGAGCAGTAAATCACCAAAACAAGGAAGTTTTAGTTTGGGTGTTTTATGGGGTTTTTTTAGTAAAGGTTCCTTTTTTCTTCTGTATACACTCAGGATAGTTGGCAAAATTAATATATTAGGAGATAGAATCAGTGTCTTCTCCACTACACTGGGTGAGATATTCCTCTGTAGCTGAGCCAGGTGCACGGCCTGGATTCGAGTTCCAGGTTCATGTCTCACTCATGGCCTTGCTCAGCTTTGAGGCAACACCAAGGTACACAGCTTTTCCTTGCCACCACAGTCCTGTCACCAGGGTGACATAAAATGTACTAGAGAAGGCCACAGATGTTGAATTAGCAAATTGTTGATTAACATCCATTCATGGCTTCCAATAACTAAGTTAAAAAATAGAAGATCAAAAAAACATTCCTGCTAACTGTGCTGTCAAAGAGTTTTAGAAATTAGGAGATGTGCAAAGAAAAATTGTTTCTTAGGCTTGTTTTTTCTTTAAATCTTCAGGAGTCCTGCATTAATGTGCTCTTGAGTAGGGCCACCAAGAAGCACCAGTCACCATCATCCATTCATGGAATCTATCTTTGTTATGAAATACTTCTCCACACTTGAGCTAATTCCTTCTGAGATACTGTCAGCAGATAAAATTATCACTGCTGCCTTTTAATTTGAACTCCTTAAAATTAAATCATGTAACTGTCAGTAATTGTACTGCAGCAACAATTTTCAAGCAGAGAACCTCAGTGACTTCAATGAACATTAAAAGCCAATGGACCAATAAAACTTAGGCAGTGGTACCATTCTTCTTACTCACTTTCTGTTTATATCCACAGACCTTCCCAGCAGTGGTAGATGAGAGGCAAGTCCTGACAATCCTGTTGATGTGCTATGGGCAGCTGGGCCCCTGAAGAGACCCTACAAACTTGCTCACAGCAAGTTAGGGGCTCCAAATGAATTTCATCAACACAGTAGATCCATTAGAGAAACAACAAGTCACCTTTTTAGCAGGCAAACATTGTTATACAATGCAGACACCTCTCTTCCTCTGTTTTTGTATATTGTTTTCCTCCTTATCTGACTGCCAGTGCTGTAATAAGTGAAATATGTTAGTGAGATCAGAACTATCCTCCAGGATTATTTTTATGAAGGAAATATATCACTTCAGTTTCTTGGTTATATCAGCCTCAAGACAGTTTTAAGTTGATTCTTTGGAACATATTTGCTACTTTATGACAATATAATGATTTTACCACTGCTAAATTTCCTCTTGACATTATAAAAAGAAGACTAAATTAGCAACCATATTATTCCATCTATTGGCATTAAAAAACATCTTTTTGGGATAGCTGTCCAAAATTCTTCTCAGAGGTATATCAATTTATATTACCTTTGATTCAACCACAGCTGCATTATTAGCATTAGCACTGTCATTATTGTTATTCTAATTATTTACTGGGTACAACATATGTTTCTAAAAGTCTGAAAAAGTATTTTTGCTATTTTTATTGTCACTGGAACTAAGTATTTGTTTGTATTTCAGGTATAGAAAGAAAATAGCAGAAGCTGCTGTTCTCAGACACTTGAGTGTAAGAGAGAAAATCTTTACACTTATTTTTAGGGGAAAATATTGTTTGCCTTTTCTTGCTATTATTGCTCCGAGGCTGGAAAACAGGTGAGAGGTTTTTGTTTCCTTCAAAGTGTGTACATCCAAATTCTGGCACTATAGATGTTTCCTGAGTCAGCAGAGGACACATTCCATGATATTTTCTCTGTACAAGTGGATGCAGTGTTTTACACTGTTGAGGGTTTTTTTAACTGCTGACTGTTCTGCACTGCCTGCTGGAAAATCATCTATCCACAGAGTATTCTCCATTACTGATTTCAGGTCCTGAAGGGTGTAACAGGTAAGTAAAACCAAATACTCTGTCAAGTAGTGACAATGCTGCCATTGCCACAGTGATCTCCCATCCTTGTGGGTAAGGGACCATGGACAATGATTACAGGAATCACACTGCAGAGGATAAACATAACCATGTTTAAGAACCCTTGTTTTAAAATTACCGTTTTAGTTATATGGGATTTATTTATTATTTTTTGTAATGTACTCATTCCACAAATTCTTTACTCTTTCTGTTTAAGAGCTGGAGTCTTGCTCCTAGGCAGATTCCCTTTCTCCTTACCTGCAAAGCGCATAAAGCCTCTGTTCCTGCTAGCCTGCATTAAACTCTGCAATACAATTATCCTTGGTCACTGGACTTATCTCAGAGGATTAAATTAGACTTTCTAGATTAGAAACATCAAATTATTTACACAGAATGTTAGAGTTGAAACAGATTCAGTGTAGAGCATTATATGATGGTTAGAACAGTAAAGATTAAAAAGATCAAGTCACAGATTTAAAACAGAACTAAAAGTTGAATCTGATCCTGAGGGTACCTGTTGAGAGTTATATCAAGGAGGTTAGTGCCTGTTCAGAAGCATGGAAAATCAGTTTTCCATTTAGCCTTGTCTCTAAGTTGCAGCTGTAAAACTTTCCTCGAGAAAGGTTTCTTTGGGACCAATAACAGTTCTGTGGAAATTTCACTGTCAGTTTTCCACAAGTACAAGTGATGTGAACTTTTGGTTAAGAAATATGAAACAGCCTTAGGTGGTTGTTCACAAATACCCCCAATATGTCCCTTCTGTTTGAATATCTTGAACATAATGGTTATCTGCAGGGGCAGAAAGGGAAGCATTCAGCAAAATCATATAAAGTGGGGTTTTTTTTTCCTTAAAAGGGTGCAATATGTTTCATTGCTCTCTTTTTCAACACACACTAAAAACCTGAGATTTTCTCTCAGGAAAGTCTATCCTAATTGGCCTCTTGCCCTTATAGCTGAAACAAAATTATCAGTTATCATGTGCCATGCATTTCAAATCGATCTAGTTTATCACAATTATTATTTAAGATCCCTCCATCAAGAGTATGTCAATATAACTTTCATCCATGAAGGCTTTTTGATACATAGTCCTGACTGTTCTAGGCATAACCTGATTACTTTATATATCTGGATTTTTATTTTTTTTTTTGCACTACCACTCTGAATTGTGACAAGAAATCAACATGGCACAACACTTGACAGCATTCCAGAAGTAAAATATCTTTCAACAGACATATGAGTTTTCCGTTGGTACTTACCCCATAACTGGATGTAATTTCTCACCTCCACATTCCAACATATTCCCATCAGTGCCCATTCCCACTCACTGCCCTGACCATGGAAGTGTTCCCAGTGAACAGGATGGAAGCTGTTCATCCCACCAGCCCTCATGTCTCAGTTTAGAGGGTCAGTCACTTCTGTGTGCCCCTCCATTACAGGCAGTTTTAAAGCAGCATCCCACTCAGGGAAGCTTGTGCTACATTTGGGGTCGAGCCAAGAGGGAATGAGCATCCCTGCTCCTCTCCAAGGCATCCCTGAGCATTCCCAAGCCTCATCTGTGTCCAGCCCCCCGCGCATCACTGAGCACCCGGAGGGCAGGGGAGGCCCTAAGCCAAACTTGCTCCCACTCCCAGCAAACTCATCTGAATTCAACAGGATGGACATGAGCCCAAAGGACGAAAATGCAAAGATATTGCTGTGGAATGTTGGTGCTGAATAGTTTCATTTGAATTTAAAGTGAGGAAAAAACGAAGGGAAAGAAAAAAGTTTGATTAGAGTTGCGAGATGCTGTTTTCCCTTCCCGCTACGAGTTTTCACTTTGCCAGAAAGAACTGTGGTGCCTCTTGTCATTACTCTTTCTTGTCATTTAAATTTAATTAATATCTAAAAAATATTCTTCTCATTTCTCCCATATACATGCTAAACTATAAAAAGGAAGAAGTATAGGATCCAACCTTTATTCCGCTTTGAACAAGCTTGTGTATATCCAAAAAAGGTTCCTTGAGTATGTCTCCTTCAGGAGTGAAAATCTTCACGTATCCTTCTTTCTCAAGAATGAAGAGGCGATGGGATCCATCCCCACAATGTACTGCTCCAACAGGCTGCCTTAGTCCACTCACAACCTCCTGGATACAGAAGCAGTTGTGCTTGTGTTTTCTAAAGAAATTTAAAGAAACAGTGAGACATTTCTTTTTTCTCATAACCATGACACAACAATCTCCCTAAAAGAAAAAATTACTGCTCTGCAATGATATTAAAAACAGGTTTATAATCAAACATTTTTTTATATATTAATGTGTATAAATTATTTCCTTGAATGTATGCCAGCACATAATACAGAAAATCAACTTGAGCTTCACTTGATGAAATTTGGTTTGCATACAAAAAAGAGAACATTAAATAAACTTAGATCCAACATGTAGAGCAATGGGAGGGGAAAAAAATTTGGCAAAAGAAGAGAATAATTTAGAAATACAGAATTTCTCCTATAAATAAACACAGTAAATTTCATCACTTGGATAAAATTTGGCTTCAAAAATCCATTTTAAAATAATGATGTATGATGGAATAATCTGATTTAACTATTTTCACAAAAAAAACCCACAAATGAAATAAATTAAAGATCATGACATAAGTAGTTTACTAATAAACTCATCATAGTTATTTAGTAATATTAAATTTAGGTACAGATTACTTCCCAGAACTATGAGTGATCCATGGGCTGGATGATAACCAAGATCCACAGGGTGGATCAGAGCAGGATTTTAACACCTTTTCAGCGAGGCAAATATCAAATGGTACTGAAATGCTGAAGCTCATGTAACTTTCTTTTTTGACATGCACTAGCAGCAGCAAAAGAAAGTCACATCTGGAAAACACAGCTGCTCAGCATAAGCACACACTGAGCTGTTTCACTGTGAAAACCACAGCCCTTGGTAGGTTTTTTACTTTTTTTTCTTTTCAGATTAAACAGCATTTATCTTTATGAACCTGCTGATCTCTTCCTCTTTGTCATATTCTTCCATGTGGTCCAGGGAGTTAGAAGCTGGCCCTCGCACTTGTTTTCTTGGAAAATCTGGAAAGCACACACCACCATCTTTTCTTGCATAGTAATAGCAAAACTCATCAGCTGTAGTTTGGAGGAAACCTTAAAAATGCAAAAGAGCATACAAATATTTAGTGTGTTGTCATGTCTGCAGTTTTGTGTCATCAAACTCATCTTTAAATAGATTATAGTGGAAAAAGAGGTCATTTTAAACAAAGGGCTATCTGCAAAAAAGAGTCTGCTCTGAGTAAACATTAATGTATAAACACAAACTGAGCATTGCCTTTTACAGTTTATTCATCTGTGTTTGTATTAAACCTCATTTTCAGTGTGCTTAAGTTTCATTCAAAGTGACACAACAGTTCACTCACTAAAAAATTAAGAGTTAAAGTTCAGAATTGAGGCTGTGATGCACTTCTCCCTAATTTTAACCCTATCAATCAAGTGTAGTATCTGCTGTAAAATAGCCTGAGCAGCCTCTGTTTAATTTTTTTTTTTTTTTAATAAGTGATTAATTCTAGTCAAAATCTCAGTGAAGACTCTGGTAAAAGACATGCAGTAAAAGTTTTGTGGAATGCTGCCAGCAAAGGACATTGGTTGGAGAGGTGAGAAGTGGGAAGTAGTGCTGAAAACTGCACGGTGTTGACATCCAGCTGGCCTCTGGTTGAGTCCCAGCATTAAAGTAGCTGAGCAGTGTCCCATGATGAAGTCTACTTCTTCAGCCCCATCCCCTGAAAATGGGGATATGTCTCATGCTGTGTTGGATGAAAGGTGGTCCTTAGGTTTTAACTTAAAATGGGAAGGATTTGAAGACCCAGAGAAACACAAAGTTGATAAAATGAGAGCCCTTGAAGAAAAACTCTGTCACAATTGCTATTATTTTCTTGCATTATGTTTAAGGACATTAAAAAATATATCTATTTCTGTTGACAAACCAATTTCTAGTCATTTCTATACAGGTTTTAATCAGGAGTATTGAATCTAAGAAGACAGAGTCTGGCTGGTTACACATGTACTGTTTTACCAACATTGTTAAGATAATACATCTTAAATTACCTTTGTTCCTGTTTGCATTACTGGCAACTGTCTTAGGATGTACAACAGTCCAGGACATAACTCACAGGATGCACAGAATTAGCACTTAATTGGAATTAGAGACCTAATTTATGCATGGCTTTACCACTTGTGAATAAGGCAGTAATCCATAGATCTTGGCCATAAAACCTCTGACTTACAACGTACAATGAGAACTGATCAGGGACAGCTGTGTTTCGTTGGAAAATGCCAATTTCTTACAAGCAAAGCTTTTTCAGAAACATTATCAGTTTTGACAAAATTTTACTTAACATGATGTTTCTGGTCCAAGCTCAAGCTTCTGGTCTAAATGAAAAAGACAGAAGCAGACAGCAAACCTTGTATCGTTATACTCCAATGTCTTGTAATTAGGGTGTTTCATTAGGAAGAGGAATATTCAGGTCAATGCCCCTCATCTGTCAGGCAAGAGTTTGACCCTAAATCTCCCATTTCCAAGTAAATGTCCTAACAACGACTTTATTAGCTATCCTGGGGTGGTCTCTCTGTGGCTTTCTTCATGGAAAATTTCGAAAGAGTTCAATTTCTTCCTTATGTGGAATAGGAAAATTTTTTGGATCCCAGAATTCTTGTGGAGTGAAAAGTCTTTCCCACCCAACTATACTTTTCATATACATCTTCCTTTAAAAATATTGGGGAAAATGACACGACAAAGCCTGCCTTTGATTTCTATAAAATAATATCTGGAAACACATGGTAGTGTGTTGTGGTGTAAAAGTTTAATTATCATGATTTGGAGCATCAGTAAATTTCATCTCTGAGGAGCTGCTTTTAATTTATAGTAGTTATTTGGAGAAAATTGGAGATGTAATTTCAAGTGGAACAACTGAAGAGGAACTCTGATATAATCATAGAGTAGTATTCCAAGGCTTATAAATATAATGCCAAAATCAAAGGTAATCTAAAATCTTGCTGTTGAATTACTTGAATTAAGAATACAGAGGGTTGTCTTTAATAATTTATTTCTCTAGGCATGGTGGGTCATTTGAAAAAATGCAATAGCAAAGTAGAGGTGTACGATTACTAAGATTTTCTAGAATTTTCCAAATATACTATTTACAATTTACTAGAGATAAACGGCTTGAGTGTTATCTTTAGTCAGGAGAACCCAGAGTAGGTTGTAACCACGTTGTTCACTCAGTACATATCCTTTTCAAATAACAATCAGATGCAAACTCACTTGTCCAGTGCAATGCCTTTTCCTTTCCATCTTTTTAATCCCTTTGCCTCATGAAATATTTTATCCTGCACTAAAGTGCATGGTGCACTGCAGTTGCCTTTTGCAGTTTAGCAAACCCATCACAGATTCTAAGAAAGGATAAGGCTTATGGACAATTTTCATTAGAAATGCTTGTAAAAATGTGGAGTTAAAATTAAACTATTAAAAATGTTGCATTACTGGAAGGAATGTAACCTCTGTAAATACAGTTTCACCTGTGCATTAAGGGTGGAATTTTGCTATTTTGTTCGATAAAAACCACAGTAATTTAGGGAAAAAAAATCTCCATGTGTTATATATGCTCCATTTAACATACTAACAGCTTCACTGAGGACATTTAGAGAAAAATTTGCTTCTACTCTCCTATCTGGTTGTAGCCATTTATTATCTTCTTTCTCATGCTTAGATTGTAAGGTCTTTAGTGTACAGTTTGCCATTTTGTTCAGAGTTTGTACAGTGTCCAGAAGAATGGTCCCTGACAAGTGCCCCTAAGCACTAGAATTGTTTGGAGAAAAGAAAAAAAAAAAAAAGAAAAAGTAATAGGGACTGCAACCCTTGGTCCTGTGTGAATTTCTGTACTTACTAATTTATTTTAAAAGACTCATACATAATATTACAAATTTCCTACCAGCTGTGTACGTGTTGACAGAGCAGTGCCTGTGTTAACAAAGAAAACTGAAATCACAAAGGATGATTAAACATCATGTTTAAGTGTCAGATTTTGCACAGGCTTGCATTTCTATGCTAAACTTTCTGTCTTGCAAACAAGAATCCAATGACAGGCTTTTCAGTTAAGGCAGCTACAGTGAAGGCTTTCTGTGTTCGCCTTTATAAAACACTGTGGGAATAAATTGCAAGATTAAAAGCCTTTTCAAAGGAAAACTGCTCCCAGCTGATCCCCACCTCCTCTCTCCACTTGTATTTGCAGCCAGTTGTTCCTCACTCTGTATCTCCCTTCCTATCCTACCTTCACCAAATTCCACTTTGCTGGATTCCCTGATTCCCCATTCCCTTGCCTCTTCTCTTTGACACACAACTCCAGTGCCATGGTAGCACAAGTCTCAGTCTTTGCAGCCAGTCAAGCCCCTATTCACTCCCTCCTGTCTGCATTGCACACAGGATTGAGTATCATCCACTCATCTGAGTAAACCTGCACTGCCTTTGAGGGCATCTGGAAGTCAGGCTCTTCATTTCTGCTTTATTTCTGCTGTGACCTTGAGCATACAGTTCAACACTCTGTCAAAGCAGCCTTTACCTTTTGGGGTTTTTTTCTGATTTGCACCTTTGACAGCTAGATGTGAATTTCTTTCACAAAAACCCCACATTCTCCTCTCTTCTCAGCTGCCAGTAAAAACCAAATCAAAGTTTTCAGACATATTGTTTCAAAATGTCCTAAGTCCACTGGTAGCTCACATAATTTCCAACTGGCTTCCAAGTGACTGGTGACCCTCTTCTCCTGCTCAGAAACTGCAGGTTCCTGCACACAGGCAGGGCCAAGGTTGATCCCCTTCACACCAGTAGCAAATTTACCAGCCACTACCATTTTCCTGCAGGTTGACTGTGTGTGACTGTGGCTATTAATCAGCCATGTTAGAACTTCTGGAAGTGCTCTATGAGTTGTAGACTTTCTTAGAATTCCAGTGTTTTGGGCTAGAATTCCAGCATTTTGGAACACCCTGTTTGGTGCTTGAAAAATCCTATCAGACATCTGTTCTGGTAATGCCTGGATTCAGATCTGGGCCTGGATCTGAATTCACCCACAATCATCTGGAACTTATTTTTTCAAATGAAAATAATGGAGGCCAGATAGCTCAAAATCTCTCCCATGTCCTTGGATGGCACCGTGGATGTGGCACAGGTTTGTTCCTTACAATATGTCGCTTCCAATGGCATGGATCAAGTTTCTGCTTATGTCTAAAGCCAGAATCAGCTGTGCCTTTCTTTACTAGCTATATTAGTAATAAATATTAGACAGTCTTCCCTTATGGAAAGGCAAAACTTGAAATTCATATTGACTGAAGACACTTCATTAAATCACTTAACTAACTCCAGTGTCTCTATCAATAATCCCTTAAACTGAGGCTTGCAGTAAAGATCAGATGAGAAATAAACAGAGCAGTTATGTGGAATGAAGAAGAGAAGCTCTAATCATAAATCATTCGTGAAACATTACACCCTCCTGCTCATCCATACAATCCTAACAGCTTGTGATATTATTCTGTGTGAATAAAGAATAGAGTCCACTTTTTCTATCAATATTCCTAAAGAAGTTAGTGGAAGTTCTGATACAGTCATAACTGGTGGGCAAACTGCTGTCTTCAAAAGAGTTAACCAAGAATCTGCTAAAGTTTTCATCTTTGCAGGAGACAGAACAATAAATGAATTTTTTAATCTAACTCATAAAAAAAAGTGATGCATAATTTCTCAGCCTTCTTAGTTAATATGTACTGCTAACATTTCAACCCCAGAAAAGATGCTTGCTGTCTTAAAATGTTAATAATATTTCTCATTTGCACAGGATTTAAGGGATAGAATTATTTTTGTAGTCAGCAATTTCCTTAAACTCTGTTGTATTGGTGTTCAGAAACAATTAGCACTCCCTAATGGAGGAAGAGTAATTATTCGACATTTTAACAAATGCACAGTGAATCATTGCCAGAGACCTTGGGTTTGGGGGCCTGTTAATTTTCAACTCTTTGTAAAATCCTCCAGGCTAAGCTGAAAACATAGCTTCCACATTTTCTATTTTTTTCTTTCTTTCGCAACAAATATTATTATGGATATACAAGTCTCACAAGGAACACAGAACCCCCAAACAAGTTTTTTTAATTACTTATATTTCAGAATTAACAAGACTATGAAACTATATTAAAATCCTATAAGCCATGTTCTCAAAAAGAGGGACCAGAATCTTAATGAATACCTTTGGGAAATCCTAGAATGGGTATCAAGGACCATGAGTACCAAACTCACCAAATTAATCCTGATGGTGGATGTAAGCAGCCAACAAGCTTTTGTTAGTACAACCTACTTTCAGGACAAGTATTTAGAATGATTATTAGCATCTGATTGATGTAGGAAAAATCCTATTTTAACTGATGCTCAAGTATGTAAGCTCTTTTCCTGCAAAGCACAGCGCTCTGCCCAGTGCTAAAGTTATGCTTTCATCTGGTTATCTTTCAAGGCAACCTGGGTGGTCACAAAAAGCACTTGACATCTTGATGCACTTCAGCAGTTTTACATATACACAAACTTTGTAGAAAAATAAATTTGTCATTCGTCACCACATATGTTGATCTGAGGAGCGAGGTTCCTGTGGCTGTAGCTCCTGTGCTGCTCGGCCCTTTCTCATTCTCCCTCCTCCCCTCCACCTCCTCCTTCTTTCCCCCTTTTCCCTCTTTCACTTTTTTCAATTAAACAAATTGTTTCATCATAAACATAGAATTTCACAAAACAACTCTGAGGGTCCCGCTCTGCAGAATATGAAAATCATTTGTGCTAGCTACAAACTCATGTAAAAATGTCTTTGTGCTGACTTCTTATATGGGCCAAACATTTAGAATATCTAATCTGTTATCACTGTTCAGCAGGCAGTCTTGGCAACTATGATCTATTCTGCTTTGCTTTGGGGAATGTGATAAAGAGCAAGAAACAGCTGGTTTAAGAAAGCCTTAGAAACATCTCTTAGTTTATAAAGACAATAATAATATTTTCATATTCGAATGGGTTGAGATACATGTTAAACCACAGTAAAGAGAAAAAGTAAGTCAATTCAAAATGTTTTCTCAAGTCAATAAAAGAACACTGCAAAAAAATCCCTGCACTCTTGGGGTTTCAGGGAAAACAAGTACACACTGTACAATTAAAAAACTGTCCTCAAATCCCACCCATTTAAACAATCCCCTTTACTCAAATATGTTTATATTATATTACAAAGCTGTGTTCATATGTTAAAAATGACTATTACAAATTCATTTTTCATCTCATTATCAAGTTCTTTTTTCCAGTCTGTGTTGCTAGTTTAAAGAGAAAAAAAAAATAACAAACAAGAAATCTTAACCAATTTAATTATTTTCTCCTGTGTGGTATTGTTTATAAGTAGTGTTTGGACAGGGAAAAAAGCATGGTTTTAAAATGACAGTCTTAAACATATAAATAATTTACTATTGGGAATACCAAAGATGTTATTTAACATAATAGTGTCTTAAGGCAGTGTTTCTAGAAGAGCCATCTTCTGCGGTTATTTTGTTGATATAGTTACAAGTGATAGCACACATTTGGTGACTGCCTCAGACAACACAGGGCAAACTCTGCTTTTGGTCATGTCCAGCTAACTCCACTGACTCCAGTGAGGAAGTGTTAGGTAAGTTAAGAATTTGGTTGTTAACAGCATGCTGGAAGTGATTCAAAGATCACAGAAGTCTATCAAATAGGGCCCTTTGATTTCAATGGGCTTTAAACCCCGTGGAAAAAACATCAGTTTCTAGGGTAACAACACCAGAAAAAACACTTTACTCATCAGCTTTTAGAGGCTACAGCAAACAGCCAGGACCTTTTATTTCTCGCATTTTAAAGCATCCTTCTGGATGGCTAGCTCTTATTTGCATGATTAGAATGAACACACTAATAGTTCAGCAAAGGTAAAATAGTTCCAGGTGCCTTTGACAACAATCAAACCACATGTGTTTCAAGACAAGTTTAACAGAAGGGTGGCAAGAAAGCCCTCAAAGGATTTACCTCCCTACACAAGATCTGCTGTGAAGACGTTCTGTCTCTGCTTGGGCAAATTCCCCTAGATATCAGTGGGGATTTTTCCTGGTTAAAAGCTGGATCTGTGACTTCACAGGACAATTTCAACACATCAGGACATCCTTTAGCCCCATATTTTGAAGTTTTACCTGGTATGTGACCTCTGCAGGTGTAATAGAATTCTTTACAATAGTCTTTGCACAGGTAGGGAAGCATTAGTTCTTTTTCAGGAGTTTCCCCTTTCTCAGGTGAGTGGAATAGGTTCTGAGCGTGAGGTGAGCAGTGTGCACACTTGATTTCCTCCAGTAGCTTCGCACATTCTGTGTTGTTGGTAACAGACAGGACCTGCAAGCCACAAAGCAGAGACAAGTAAACCTGTGACCTGTGTCCCCATCTTACACAGAGAAAGACTGCAGGGCCTAATGCCATAAATAATGCTAATGGAACGAACACACTTACTACCAATACTTCGAGTTTCATGTCACCATTCTGGAGGTGCAAAAGTTATTACTGTGAAATGTGCAATATGCCATTGGTGCAGTGAGATTATAATTTCTCTGTTTACTTATAGAGCATTCTTACAGAATCTCCTATAAGATTTCCTATCTGAGCTTGCTTTTCAGATAAGAATAACAGTACTCAAGTTATTTTAAGGACCTGTGCCTGCCATCACATAGGCAATCTCTGAACTAGGGGAATCATTTATGGAAGAGGGAGTTACAGCAGCAGGCATACTCACTTCTCCTACAAGGCATACCTAAAATCCTAACTTGCATGGTGACCTACTCAAGTGTTTAGAGACTAAAAATTAAAATTCTCCCATCAGAACATGTCAGGAAAACCATGTCTAACTATTCATAAAATAGGTGTATGTTGAACACCACCACAGCCTGGCTGCTGAAATGACTGCTGTGGAATTCAGCAGGTGCCATGGATTTTTCATGCTTTAAATGCTGCTCTGCTTTTTGCTCTCTCCAATGCATACTGTTTGGAGGTAGGAAACCCTGTACGTTTTCAGACATATTTTTCTATTACAAGTGCAAAAGTAGAATCGGTAATGTCTTGTTTGTGTCAACATGGAAACTGTAACTTTGTCCTGAAAAAAAGCATATATCATGTATGCATAGCACTTAAAGAGGCACGAAACCACAACTGATGATGTGTGTAAGTAAACACAGGAGCCTAAGGAGTGCAATGTCATCAAATTGTGAAAAATAATGGGAAACAGCGTAGTTGTCTTTATTAGCTTTTGAATACAGAGCACTTTGTTAATCTATTGTTAACCACACAGATTGTTTTTTTGATGATTCATCCTAATGGTGGGCACTGGGAAATGCATTCTCTCCATTGAGAGGGTCTGAATCTGATCCAGTGAAAAAACAAAGCTCAGGTTCTTTCTGCTATTTATATAATGCAGTTATAAACAGAGATGTAAGACACTTCTGTTAAGAAATATTGATGTGGTAAATGAATGTCTTGTATGAAATTTGCAAATATTTGCAAATCACACATTTGAAAATATTGCTGATTTTTCTATAGTTGGTATCTCTGAGCTGATTTACAGAAGGACTTTCCAATGTCATTTCCTTGCCATGTAGCATTAAAGGGAATTATCTAAGTTACTTTTGATACATTATTTAGTGCAGACACACTCCAGGTATGCTTGAATCTGCTGTCTCACAGGTCAGCTCTCTTCTAGGATGGTGTACGTTGGTAACACAGGTCTGAACTCAGCTTTTTATTTATAAGGCATAATTACATAGACCTCAAATGCTTGAGGTCAATGCTTCAATTGTTTAAAACAGATATGTATTTAAAATATTACACAATAGATGGCTCATACATTTAAACATCCTATTTAAAACAACCTTATTTTAGAAGGTAAACTCTATCCAGGAAAATTTTGTCTTACCATACATATATTGTCAAAAGACCATTTGAAATGTGCACTAAAGTTTAGTGTTGGAAGTTGGACCACTGATTAGAAGAACACCATTTGGCTTCTACCCTTATTCTGGATATGCTGCCATTGGCTTCAAAAAGAGTTCCTCCAGGTTTGCCAGGATCACTAAATGCATGAAATGTTCTGTTCTTCAAATTATCTGCTGTCAAACTATCCTCAGCTTCATAGCACCTGTAGGCAAGTAATGTGAATTAACATCTATCACATATAGTTTATTATCTCTCTTCAAATCTTTCTTGAGAATATTATGGTCCCATGTATCTTGTAAAGGGTTTGTCTTTATTTTTTTTTAAAGCTTTAATACAGTAATCAATTAATTGCATGTAGGGCAGAAAGTTTGCATTAGTCCTGAATTCTTTTGGGAATTTTTTCCATGGCCACAGGCTCCTGTCTCCTGAAAAAGTTTATTCCTTTTGCTAGATTGCTCATTTGGCCCATAGCAGCAGAATTCCTAACCTTAGTCTTCTTCCTTGAGTTTCAGCTGTTGTTCTAAATATGGTAAATCTTGAAGATAGGAAATAAAAATATAATGATAACTAATATAAACGATAACCAAAGTACATAACTAAAACTCTGAACTTGAATACTGCCTAGGATTGCAGTCCAGGTAGCAGAGAAGAGACCTGACATGCTTGCAGCAATCCATGCTGCTGGGGCAATATTCTGCACTAGCTGGACTTTCCTAAGGGATACTGTGATTCTGATACAGGGAAGGGGCTTGGATAATTCAGTCAGGTCATTGGCTGCCAAACAAAGTCTGAAGCCACTAGGGGATAAGCAAAACCACCATGCAGAAAAGATACTTTTTAAGAACATCATGTCGCTTGTCTCTTGAAGTAAGGATGAAATGACCCATTTTGGTGCTTCCATCAAAGGACTGTGAGTACAGACCCTTCAAAGTACTTGCCTACATGCACTAGTACCACCTGGTATGCAGAAGTCTCAGAAGTTTTCATCAGGGAGTTCATCTTGGGCTTTCTTGTGGGAACAGTGTGATGGTATGTTTAGAAGTACAAGTAAACACAAGGTATTACTAGGTAAATATTCAGTGTGTTTATTGAATTAGCTCCACAGAGATGCAGATAGAAAACTGTACTTCTACTGGAAGACTCCAGAACACATTGTGAACGGGGGGTGGGGGGGGGAAATAAATTACAGGATGGCAAAGCTAATTTACTGTTTCTTGTGGAAAACGTAATTGACGTTGCCTGGTGATACGGGCTTGCCAACATTTCAGTCCTCAAAGTTAAGACAAAAGGATCCTAATCCCCCTGAGCAGCTGCTATCCAGGAATTAACCACAGGAATTCACCCCCTCATGTCATTTCTGGAATGAATCTTGGTCATATAATAGCTAATCGGAAGACTAAGGAATGAGAGTCAATCAATTATCTAAAAATCAAATACAATGTTACTTAACTTTTAGAATGCACAAGCAAAATAGGGTGGTTACATTTGCTCTGTGTGAGGTCTGATGTGTAACTCTGTAGTGGCTTGGAGATAGGACAAGTCTCTATTCTGAATTTCAGTAAATCGATAATGTATTTATCCTGAAGTACACTAAACCAGTTCTAAGCAGATTCTGAAATACTTATTTAAGTGAAGCTTTTTCTGCTGGATGTCTACTTTGAAAATGACCTTAAAGTTGACAATGGCTTTGGTCTTTTGAAGAAATGTAAACTAATTTCCTGCTTCAATTTTTAAAGTCGTATGTGAAACCATCAAACTGCGGTGGTTTAAACTAACTGTGCTCTGGAAAATATGTAAAACTTCCAAACATTTATTGCAACATGCCTAATAATGATTATGCCTGCTGCTGACTAATTTACAACATCTGTAAGATCATCCTTTAATCTCTAGCCACATGAAAGTAAAATGGGTAGACTAAAGGTAAGATAAAACCTGGAATGCACAGAAGAGCACAGCATAGTAAATTGATTTATCAAGAGAAGGAAGAGTGCAAAGAAGAAGAAACAGAAGATGACACAATAGACAGAAATTCTTTACAACTAATATCGTCATCTGTTTTATGTACTCTGCCATATCTAGTTAGAGAAAGGCAGTAGAATTTTGATGCTAACAGGAGGAAAAAAAACGATGAAACAAGTCATTGCATTAAGCCATATTTGATATGCAAGCATTTATGTCTAAAAATCATGTGCTGACGAGATTGTTCAGCTGTTGAGTTGAACATATGCCTCTTCTGTATTATAGTGCTGGATTATGTCATTAAAGAGTTCAGTTTCAATTTTAGGGTAATATTTAAATAGATCATTGTACTAAGGCAGCTGTTAAAGGGACCCCAAGATGAGTTATTTGTTTAGTTGGATGTGTTCAACAATAGCCTTTGTTCATGAAAGAGCCAGAGCAAACAAATGATTGTAAAAGGGCACACTTGAAAACAATTACTTTTCACCCATTCCTTGACAGCCTTGGCTGTGAAACCATCCAAGGTAGAGAGGACTTCTTTGCCTGTCAGGCTGTAAGCAACTTTTAGAAAAATTGTTATTTCAATGTTTGGCTGGGATGTAGTAGACTTTCATAAACAGCCAGAAAAATAAAAGATAAAATAATAAATAAATGTGAACAACAGGATGCAAATATTTCACTTGAGCCACTGCAAGGTTGTATCTGCTCTTTAAGGTAGCTCCATTATTGTTCCCAAAACTGCAGGTGATGTTTTCATTTATAAGCACAGATCAATAATTTGGTCAAAAATTCTCACAGACCCAGCATTTCAACCAAGAAGTTCTTATTAAATAGACTGTCTACTGAGCATGGTCAAATTTTATTTATTTTTTTTTAATGGCAGTGCTCAGATTTCTGTTATTGGCATGTCCACTTCATCATGTCAACTTCATCAGATGATGGAGTTTAAAAAAGCTGGTTTGGGAACTGTAATAGAACACAGTCTAAAAAAATGTCCTTTTAATAAAGTTACATTTAAATATAATTTGTCATGACCACCCCATTCTGTCAAGTATAAATGATATATATTTTGACGCAATTTTTAAACATACATGTTTATCAGATATGATAAAGCAGATTTGTGAGTTTCATAAAAATTAATATTTGGTGAAAAAAAAGTCTGATTTTACAACCCTGTAAAATAACACTCCTTAAAAAATGTAGCTTGTATTTTAAAGAAAATACAAAACGGGTTCAACAGCTCAGAAATAGGTACTGTGGCATACATGGTCACTTCCTCACATTTACGTTAGGTTTTTAGTACTGTCAGTAAGAAAAGAAACACATTGAAAAGGAATTAAAAGATCTTTTAATGTAATAGTAAGAAGAGAGTAAACACTTCAACTGCCTGGGGATGGAAAACTAACCAAAATTGAACTTCCAGTTTATTGCATTCAACCAATTACCACAAGGGTCTCCAAGCACTGAATAATCTCAGTAGCATATATGCCACTGAGACATTGCAAACAGGGTGAATTAAGGACATATTTTCCAGTTCTTATTATTTTTTTTCCTCTTCCTTTTTTTTTTCCTTTTTTTTTTTTTTTTCCCAGCTAGATCTTTCAGGTTATCTGTGTGTGGTTATAGTTAAATTCAATCATTACACAGGAGCCTAATGACACTGTCTCTAGACAACATGAAGAAATATATCTGCCTTGAATCCCAAACTGCTGCTGCATATGGTATGAATAAAGAGAGATCTGCAGCTGAAAACCTGCAGTAAGACAGTTCTCAATCATCTGGGAATAGAGGGGGTAGGACAAATGCTCCCTCAAAAGGCATGAACATTTGGACAGAGCTGGGGACTGAAGGAGAATGATGTTCTCCAGTTTCACCCATTAGTGAACCAACTAACAAACACAATGGTGTTGTTGTTATTCTTTTGCCATAAGCAACAGGACTCTGTGTGTGGGCAGCAGTTTAGTGGGGAGGAGGATAAGTCGACCCCTTTTTGTCCTATTGATTTTTTCCTATTTGCATGACTTGAGCAAATTAAATGATGCAATATGGCTTTTTGTTACAAAACAAAGTGAGAGATACCACCCAGACACATATGTTGATTCGTAGAAGCTGTTTACATGAGAATGGAGTGAAATCTACCGTGAACTGAGCATAAAAATTCGATTCAGGCTGGGTATTTTTTTTTATTATGCTTGGGCCAGCAAGACTGAAACACAAGTTTTCCAAGAGTCTCTCAGACCTTGACAACTAGAGAGTTGTAACTGAGGAATTCTTAATTAAACCTAAAGGAGGATGAAATGTTAAAGACAAAAAAAAAAAAAAAAAAAAAA